>CANTFL010000434.1:0-13411 GCA_947650285.1 Hyaloperonospora brassicae | reverse complement strand
ATTATACTTGCTTACCTATGCGTTATTTACCGTGTGCCCAGATAGTTGCTGGCGCTCTGCGTGTATATGTGCTACCCCTGCTGCAGTCTAAGAACTTCATCACCCTTGCAGGCAGCGCACTTTCTGAATCTGAAAGCCAGCGGAGCGATTTTCTTTAGGGGTACCATTTCTTGTGGGATCGTCGCGAAATCAGCCTTTCTACGGGAAATTGCTGTAGCAGCGGATGCGCGTAGAAGACAATACCTTGTGCGTCGTGGCGCTGTCCAAGCATCCAGCGTTCGGCCTCTGGTCACTGATCTTCGCTGCTGCTGGTCAAGTCAAGCCTCCAATATATTACATCACTCGCTTGATCTAGAGTGATAAAACTCCGCTGATCGGGGCCTGACATTATTCCATGCGTAGGCATCGACCGAAGTGGTAGGTGCCTTTGGTACAAGGCTCCGCTGTATAGAGCGCCGTCAGTTCATGTCGTGCACACACTAGTGTGTCTATCCCTTAGCGAGGCATCTTGGATTGTTCATGCATTTATGAGCTAAGCGTTGGGATAGCGCAGGAGTAAGTCTCGACATCGCTTCGACGTAGTCCCAACATTGCAACAGTTGCATGATCCACTCGTGTCAATTACCAATCATTGAACGTGATCCCAGTGATAGACAATCCAAGGGGCTGTCAGCACCATTGTTGCAAGGACCAGAAGGATGTCTCGTATAGTACCGTCGCGTGGTTGTAGCAATAAGAAGTGGTTGCGAAAGCTTTACAACCCGTTTCTCAGGTGCCGGACAATCAACTGCTGGCAGAAGGCAGGATCAGCAGATCCACAATGTATTTCAGCTGTATGCCGTCTAATCTGGCAAAGATTGATAGAAGTGTGACTCAATAAGTGCTGTGTCACACTTGTATCAACTACAAAAACTTCTTGGGATCATCGAGATCCAAACAACTGATTCATGCGTTCTATCAGTGGAGAGAAGCTGCCAATCAAGTGTGCAAAGTAGCCCCTCGAAGATACCATACACGCGAGGTAGGAATAAGCTTCCTTGCGGTCGGATAACCTTATAACAGCCTGTTATACTCGCTATGTCTTGCACGATATCAGTGTCGAAGCTAGACCGACCCCCTCATACATGTTTGGGCGTGTGTAGAATCTCATATGCGTCTTACGTTCTGCAGCCTTCGTGCTAGTGAAAATGATGACCGCAAAAGGTTTGTGGCGGAAGACTCGGAGCTGTTGTTCCGCCCAAAGAGAAAGCTAAGAGACCGCCGCCGAATATAGAATCGCCGATAGCATGATGTAGTTGATCATGCATACGCTGATCTCCACCCCGATTCGCGAGCTGTTTTCATCTGCCGTTAAGGGGGCGTACACGCGCTGCCCAGCTTACGTCGGTGAGCTCACCGATAATAAAGATGGACGCAAGCACCTTGTCGTCAAAAGCGTATTTAGGACACACCTACACGACGAGGTACTTGATCTCGTCCAGGATGTCGTAATACTCCGCCGTGTGTTCAGCCGAATTGAACAATCAACTTACTTTTGCGCGGCTGCACCGTAAGCCCCATATCGTCCAGACATCGCCACGATTTATCAAAACTATCGGAAGCTGTCGCCCTTCCTGTAAAATCAGTCGCATCATCGAGTATGCTAGCGTACTTGTGCCTCGCTGCATCGTGTTAGAGTACGGCAGTGTCTCACCTGGCTGTTAAACGCAGTATTGGTATGGTATCCCCTTCCACAGAGGTTTACTGCAAGATGTGTTCATTGTCGATCACAGATTACTTGTCTTCTGGTAAGAACGTGAGACCAAAAAATCTTCAAACTCTGTCTTCATATGAGAAAAAAGGTCCTATCTAGTGGATAACACCCAAGCTGAGCTGCCGTTACACGAAGACAGCAGTAAAACTTCCCGGCGATGCTCTTAGCGACGTTGAGATTGTTGCGAGAAATGTCGTAGACTGACACTATGCTCATCCCTGATCCAACCGTTTGACGGCCATGTGCGAGCAATTGCTGAGTATCGACGAAGGTCAATTTAAACCGCGCTAACTGTGAGCTCAAAGGAGGCCCGCGAAGCGTTTGCACCATTTTGAGCTACAAATATTGTCCGATATCCCGTAGCATCAGCGAATATCGCTTCTTCCGGAGCGGTAAAATAAGCTCGGTACGAAAGGATGGCGAAAAAACTCGTCATAGGGAATTGTTTCCCACCGTAATCATGACTGAGAAAATAAGATCATATGCCAACATACAGCCATGGTTCGAATGTTTTCGAGCGCCTGGATTCTAACCCAGGCGCTCGAAACTCACAGCTGACTAGATCTCTTGCATCCACACACGACAAGTCGCCACCAGTTTTCTTGGTAAGAAATCTGGTGTCGATGTTGCAATCTGAGCTCGCCCGTTACCTGATATAACGATCTTGATCCAGCTTTAAACGTGTCGGCGAGCAAAATGGACCGTGTTTTGTTGCCGTTCCTTCATAACACCCGGTCTGGCTTTTTCGCTTTATATGTTCGCGTCCGTCGATTGCTGCACACATACATACTTCATGCGTGACACCAGCAAGCAATTGTATGTAGAAACATTATTTCAGGCAGTGTGCTGTGAGAAACAATGACGTCAAGACCTTCCCAATCTGCCATGTTTTATCCAATCTTGTCGAAATAAACAGTCATGACTGTAAACTTGACAAAAGCTGAACAAAGAAAGACAAGGCAGTTCATTTCTCCTGCAACACGCTTGTTCGCTCTGGTCTTACTTCAGCACGCTTGCAGCCCATTGCCACAAGCTACAAATAAAGGCTGCACATACCCTGATTAATCCACCATATACATGCACGCAAGTGGCATGATGTGATCTCAGACGTTATGTTTTCAATTTTGCTTGCATCAAGCAGAACTTTACAAGAACAAAATTTTGAAGCAGAACAAAAGGTCGGTTTCCATCATTTTCGTCTACATGCTTGGTTCCGTTCATATTCCCAATTTCTGATCACTTTTGTAACACAGAGGAAGTCTATGACACGATACACTAGCAATTTATGTCGCGTGGCCTTCTCAGGCCACCAGGAGGTGATCTGCGAGTATACTGACGCTGTAACTCATTCGGAGCCCGAACCACTCATAACACTACGACGCTTTTCGGCTTGGAGGGCCCTCGGACGGCACTGGCCACCAATTGGTGGTTGCTCGTCTGCATCATTAGCCTATCGCCGGCTTCCTTCAACCGTAACGCCCATCGCGGGTATCGATCCAGGCACCTCCCGGTCTCAATGACACGATACACCAGAAGTGAGAGCCTGTCGACCATACGTGGTCCACACGTTGCAGCCAAACGTACACACTTCTCGTCCAGAAACTGCCCAGCACTACTACACAAGAGCATGCGTCCACCCATTTGTCTGTTTGCGACTCCTTTCATGTTCTTGTGGCGACTTCGTTATTCAACGCCTTAAGGGTATAACAAGACTTCTGATGGTGATCGCTACATCTTTGCCCTTTCTGTCCGTGTGAAGACAAATGCGTCCCACTTGCCAATATACTGCAATCACGCAAGCATGCAGTGAGCGCCACTGACCAGATTGACGAGGAGAGGGTTGGACATGTCATCTTCGTCACAAATGAACGACGCAGTTGAGAAGCACATTCGTTAACGTCCATGCTAACAAACGAGCATCCGGCTACCTTTTTCAAGCACGTTGGGATTGACCCTGACCTATGGGAACCATGCATGAGACAGATACGGCCTAATGTCAACATAAGGTCCTTATTCCGACTGCACGGCTTCTCCACATTGTACCTAGCAAGCCCTCCAAGAGCTCCAATCATTTAGAATGATCGGACCGATTATAGTAAGTGATTGTTGTCCATTTGAGCCAAACGCATTCGCTAGTACCCTCACAAAGTCTAAAATGTTTGTCGGAAATGTTCTATGCAGACGTTTAGATGAACTACGACAAACATTGACATCCACTCGGTCATAACGTTGTCAGCAGTAAAGGCCTTTCGCCGAAAAGACCGTTACATGAATGTGTTGCATGAGGGTGACACATGTCTACATGTCATCACTTCCTGAGGCCCGCTGTAAGTCTCAGCGCAGCTAATCTGTCGTGTGCTCAGATCAATTCCCCCCTTTCATCGAACATTTCGCCAAAGTGTGTCCTGACTGGCCTTGTAAACTATTTCCGAGTACGTAAAGCGACATGCCCTGTTTTTTACCCTGTGCGCATGCCATTACCGCGGTTGTTTTTCTGTGTGCTAAATGCCGCAATTGCCGCAGAGCACCTAGGGATTAGGCTGTCACATGTAAATGTAGGAACCGATATGTCAACTCTCCTTTCCACAAGCTACGACATCAGGACTGACCGAACGCGCATCAACTTTGCCGATCGAATCATACAGATGATAGACCGCCTCTTTCTTGTGTCGGGGATGAGCTGCATACTTTGAAAGAGCATCACCGATAACAGCTAATGATCGGGCTCAACTGGTGGTTTGATAACCTCGACGTTTGCGCGGTATTATCCACTGACGCGGGACGTAAAAACCATCGATTCTACTCGCTGCTTGCCCGAATCGAATCGGCGGAATTTTCTGTTAGTTCGAGCAGGGCCTCATCGTCCATAAGTTCCGCACCATCTCGCGCATCAGCAAGTCCTAACATTTGGACGAGATGAGTCGACGCCGCAATACCGATCGTCCCCTTCGTATGCCTCCGTCACGGTGTGAAATAGGTTTGGACGCTGTCAAAGTCTTCTGCTATGAGCAATGACACTGGTAGACTAAGGCTAATGAATCAGTGAAGCAATTACTCCTCCCGCTCCTGTTGGTAGGTCGGAGCGTTAACGATGGACATGAGGAAATGATTGACCCGGCTAACATAGACAGGAGACGCGCTTGGTCCCAACTCAGGATGATGCGTCTTCCGATCGAATGGGATCTAGTAAGAACGAATCCTTCCGCTTTTTGTCATCTCCGACGCTTCGGTGCTAAACTGGGAGGGCGTTCTCGGAGTGTTAGGGAAACTGCCACGGTCTCATCCAATTTTACTGTAGACCCGTCGGTAAGGCGTCGCTATCCGCATGGGTTTCTGGCAAAAAACGAATGATGGGTCGTCGGCTGACCAGTGGCCTTCGACATACCTCTCTCTATCCACGTATCAGGGTTACGTGCCTTAAAAACAAGTACATTTCGTATATCCACGAGGACAGTGTAACGGGGCACACCCCTTGTGTGAACTTAACGCAAGGGTGACGTGTGCCCGACAAGCGTACACAGGGCAACCGATAAAGCGGTAGGCAAAACTGAACCCGAAAGCTCTGTCTTGAGGGAAAAGTAGAACTGTTTATTTGATATAGTTATAACGTTAATAAATCATCGTTTGACTGACTCTAACTATATTAAACTATATTCTCCTATGTGGGTCCCTTGCTCACCGCCCATTGCGCGCGTCCAGCAGCGATTGGTGGTTGAGTTGATTGATGTACACCGTACATCAACCGAGAAGTGGACCCCTCCACGGATATTTTCCTTAGCGATAATAACCCGACAACATGACTCATTTCGAGTGATGTTTATTGAATATTATTAAAACAGATAATATTCAAAACTTGGTACTTTCATATCAATTATTATGTAACGGGCTCACCCCGTTACATCACCCCTCCCTTGACCATCAGTCACTATAGTGAATGATATGATTGGTTCTGATAGAGTGACTACCATCGTGTCTCTCTGGGGACGGGGAGCACTTGTTGGTCTTTTCCTTCGCAATTCCACTTCGCAGACCATGACGAGCAAGGCCGCGACTGAAGCGGCTGCTTGGATGCGTGCAGCCGGAGAACAAGACGCACAAGATTCAGCATCAGGTGCTCATCCGCCTGCTTTTGCTGACAAAAAGCCTGCAACTCCCGTAGTTGCAGGTGCACGTGGTCATCCACGTGCAGCTCCTTCACCCGCAGGGTCTGCTGCGGGTGGAAGTCCCATAGACCATGGCCCTGACATAGACGTGGTCTATTCGGGCGAGTCGGACGCACCGTCCAACTCGAAATCTTCTGTACAGCCCGACCGGAAGGTTGCGGAAACGAAGACTGCTGCACCTCGCGGCAGTCTCGACAAAGAGCTGCAGTACGAGATGCTCGGTTTATCCGACGAGTTCGAGAACTCGTCACCGGGATCGAAACAATCGCGCTCGTTTTCTGATGAGGCAAGCGTGCAACAAAAGGACGTAAGTCCTCATGTGGGTGTCGATGACTCCGTACGGAGTCATCGTAGCCATAGCCGTGATAATGATGCCGGTTACATTGGCACTACGCAAGAGTAGCAGGATCGTGGTGCTATCCGATCTGATTCTGAGCGCAAGCCACGTATACCATCTTTGAGACAGCAGAGAGAGTGGTATGGTTATACCACGGGGAGCTGTCAGATCCAACTCTTTGACTCATCAAAGCTCCATGGTTTTGATGTCTGTGCGAAGAATTATCGCACTGAGCATGATTTTTACATCGATGTCTTTTTAGGACCGATGATTCCACTTCAACAAGAAGAAAGACCTGCACCTGTTGGTGCAGGCGTGGACCGCATTTATCGCCAACATCTAGACTGTTGGTCGACAGTCTTGGCTGGACAAACTTGATGCTGCTCGCAGCAAGTTTGAACAGAAGTCGCATGTCGGTGCACGGTATAAATTGCACCGATTATCTCGAGAGGAGGGTTTACCTTGCCTCTCATATAAAGAGAAGTTTCTGAGTTGTGTTGATAAACCAGTTCGTGCCTCTAAGAAGGCGCACCTCCTTAATAATCCCTACTGGAGGGTGTGCATCTCGTCTGCGATGCGCGAAGGAATAGAGAATTTGCAATCCCTTTATGATCGCGGCGATCGTTCGTACGACGATGGCTTTCCACCAACAAAGGGTCTGTCTCGTCGTACTGCTAGACGAGACCGGCCACATCCATAATCAGCTGGGAGCGAGGGCTTCCAGCAGTTTTAAGAGGTTGGATACCCCCGCCACTGGACGAGGTAACTCTTCCTTGATCCTTAATCATCACGGTGGTTCAAGATACTCTCCACAAGGAAGCGTAGATCACCGTGTGAGTCCATCAAAGGATATGGAGGAGGAGAAAAGACCTCCTCCAAGTCGTTCTGCTCACCATCTCGATCCTTCCGAGATGGATCGCGCAATCGTTGAATTGCGCGATGATTCGGAGCACGAGAGGTACAGGCGCTACGCTCTGAATGATTCTTTGCGGAAGCACCGCAAAGACCACGAGACGGACCGTGCTGAGTATGCGGTCGCGCAGCTGCAGGCCGAGCACGATGTCTACTACCTCGTGGGTAAGCTGGCGACATCTCGCGGAGAGATCCTTCGTTTAAACGGAGAGATCTCTGATGTGCGCGTCCAAATTGAACGTTTCGAGCGCGAGTGCAAGAACCTGATGGAGGTTCTGGAACGTGGGGTCTATCTTCATCGTAAGAATAGGTCTCTTACTGACAGTAAGGGCGGAGACGCCCCACGTAGCACGTAGGATGCGTTCGCATCCTACGTGGTAGCTCGATCGTGTATGCGTTACCTTGTGGTCTCAGCACACGAAATGAACCGATATACTTGGGCAGTAGTTTAATGCTGCCCACGGAGTCAATACATGTCTAGGTAGGTTTACCGTGGATAGTAAGACTAATCCGCCTTCGACAAATGAATGTACATTTGCCCTTCCATTCTTGTCAGCGTTCCGTTTCTGACAGTCCACCGCGTAAGCGATGGAATCCTGTACGAAACGTACCACCGCTTCGCGAGCCAGTAGGAATCATTCTGCTGACTCGGCGTTGTTTTGTTCAGTTCGCCTTAAGCAAACTGCATAACTAGTGCTTTCCTCTTTCTGTTCATCAGCGAGGATAGTGTCATCCTCGCCGGGATAATCGTTGATAATGCTGAAAATAACAGCATCGTCATCATCATCCGAGTCAGTAATAGCGTCGCCGCTATTATTGGGGTGATCTTCTTCATCGATGTCGACCTGATCGACATCGTCATCATACGTGACGACGTTAGCGTCGACACGTGATGAGTAAGAGCCAGAATGGTTGTTGCTCGAGCGAGACCCCCCCCTATCAAAGAGTCACACTCTAAATAGTGGGCAGACGTGGATGGCGGAAGCCATTCACGAAAAACGGTGTGTGCTGTGTTGAAGCATGCACCGAATTATTAATGGCGAATTCCACCATGGGTAGGAATTTGCACCAGCTCGAACACGAGTGGACATATCCTCGAAGGATCTCTTCGAGGACACGGTTCCCACGTTCCGTATGACCATCTGTTTCGGGATGGTCAGAAGTGGACATCATCAACCGTGTTCCGAGAGAACGGAACACGAATTGCCAATATTTCGCCGTGAATCGATGGTCACGGTCGGATACGAGTTCAGGGGGTAACCCGTGGAGTCTAAAGACCGTGTCTAGAAAGGCACGAGAACACCCGTATGCTGTGACCGACTCGGTAACAGCAGCAAGATGTACCATCTTGCTGAATCGGTCAACAAACACAAGAATACCATTATTCTTGTGAGCGTCTTCGGGAAATTGAAGACGAAGTCCATTGAAACGGACTGCCAGCACTCTGCCGGAATAGGCAGAGGTTGCAATGGTACACGGGATGAAGGACTAGGCTTCACCCGTTGACAAACCTCGCAAGCACGTATGTATTTACGTGTAAACTGATACTGGCGAGGCCAGTAAAAGCCACGACTTACCGTGAGGTAAGTCTTTTCCCTACCACGATGACCATCAGATGGCTCATCGTTACACCTATACATGATGCGCAAGCGCAACTTCTATGAGAGGGAACGACGAAAAGAGGCGTGTCGCCGGCAACAGATGTATAATACAGCAACCCGTTGTGTCTCGTATACCGATCCTCGTCGGATCGGTACAAAGCCGGTAAATCTTTCAAAGATTTACGGTTTGGATTCACCAGATGATCCTTCGATAGCAGAAGATCCTTATCTTCTGCGTAGTCTTTTCTGCACATCGTCAAGTTTACTTGACGATGGAAGACTGACTGTAAGTGTTGAAACAGTGGATTCATCCTCACTGTTGGATTGTGCGTCTGAATCGAAATCGGGTCGGCGCGTAAGCGCATCAGCAACGATATTGAGCTGTCCTGATCTATACTCCACGGAGAAGTTGTACTTTGCGAAGAAGTACAGCCACTTCGCCATGCGCTGCGGGAGGCGTGGGCTGTTTACGGCCGTGCGTAGTGACGCATGATCCGTATAGACAACAAACGGTCTATCTCCGAGGAGATAGACGCGAAACTTAGCCAGTGCGTACTTCATGGCAAAGAGTTCCTTGTCATGAACTAGGCAATTGCGCTCAGCTGCTTGCAGCTGACGCGACTGATAACAGATGACGCGCTCCGCGCCATCTGCGTCGGACTGCATTAACTCACAGCCGATCGCAAAATAGCTGGCGTCACATACCACATGAAAAGGTCTGTCCTGATCTGCAATCTCCAAGATCGGCGACTGCATCAAGCTCTGCTTGATACGTTCAAAGGAACGCTGACAGTCAGCGTTCCATGACCACTTGCCATTTTTCTTGAGTAAACAAGAAAGATGTACCGTCATTTCGGCATAGTTGCGCGAGCACTTGTGCAAGTACGCCGCTAAGCCAAGGAACTTCCTTAGTCCCTTGACATCGACTGGCACTGGCCAGTCGGTGATCGCCTTGATCCATTCGGGATCAGGGCGTACGCCGTGTTTAACCACGATGCACCCAAGAAGTGGTATTTTGCTAGCCGCAAATATACACTTCTTGAGGTTTGCGTACAACTTGTGCTTGCGCATAAGTTGAAGGACCTGACG
Organism: Hyaloperonospora brassicae; assembly: GCA_947650285.1. Classification (NCBI taxonomy): domain Eukaryota; phylum Oomycota; class Peronosporomycetes; order Peronosporales; family Peronosporaceae; genus Hyaloperonospora; species Hyaloperonospora brassicae. The sequence goes on along the minus strand of CANTFL010000434.1, from coordinate 3,556 downwards.
AACGTGAGCTCTATGAACTTCAACGTCCGTCTTTCCGTCCATAGCCCGGATATGGACGAACACATCGTCGAAGTAACTCGGTGCGAAATCACGCACCGGTCTCAACAGATTTGTAACACATCTGTTGAACGTTGCAGGGGCATTGCTCAGCCCCTGTGACATCACTAGCCACTCTAACAGCATCCCGCTGGGGGTGCTCACTACTGTGTACGGGATGTCCCGTTCACGCATGAGGATCTGATAGAATCCATCCGTCAGATCCATGAACAAGAAGATGATACTGTTTAACATACCATCTATGATCACGTCCTTCCTTGGTATTGGCGTCTGAGCCGGTACCGTTGCAACATTTATCATGTAGAATGCGTGCACAATCCGCCATCCTCCTGTGGCCTTTCGCACGCAGAAGGTCGGAGAGCTGTGAGGGGAAGTTGATTCCCTCACATGACCCGCAGCGAAGCGATCGGCAAAGAACTTGTCGATCGATAGTACTTGTTCACGAGGCAGTGGTCACTGCTTCATGACACAGTACTTCGAGCCCGGTTTGAGCTCGATCTCGTGTCGAGTGCCTTTGTCCTTAGGCAACTCGAAAGGTACGGATTCAGGGAATACATCCTCGAATTCGATCAAATCCTTATACAAAGGATTTGCCTGAAGTGACTCCCAGGAATGAGACGTGTATCTCTCAATCCGAGTCTTTTCATCGAGGACACTTTCGTCCATCTATGAGCTGCTGAGAACCCGTTATCTCTCAGCAAATACTGTTGCCGACCGAATATCGGTCACATACTCATCCTCTGTGACGAGTATGCAGATCTGCTTGATCTTGCCACTACGCAGATCACGCAAGAACCGTTTCGGTTCTAGCGTTGGCAATTGAGCTATCTCCGAAGTTAACTTCGGACGCACAATCTGATCAAGCGTACAAGCGCCTACACTTGATCCGTCATTGACCAAGACGTTCAACGTATCGGTTTCTTTCTGGAAACTTGCTTTCACAGCTTGTTGAGGGCCTGTTCTTTCAACATATAACTCGAGAGGAAGTCCTTCCTCAAGTACGTGGGGACTTATTCCCTCGACGTCTTCTGACTGTGGCTGTGCAACCACATTCAGGGTCTGATCCTCTACGGTTGACTATCCAGTCGACCTAGGATGTCCATGTTGCCCTTTGGAGGCAACAGATTTCTTTCTTCTAAGATGCTGCCCGCTAGGCATGCATCCATGTCCCGGTCCACTCGTCTTTTTCGAGTGGTGGACCTTCGGCGCCGCCTGTACTTCTGTACAGCCGCCAGGAGCTTGCTCCACAGTGTAGTGATCAACTACACTGTTATCTTGTGCAGTCGTGCTAACGACCGTACCGAAAGTGAGGCCATCGCACTCACTCGCAGTACGTCCACACGCTTGCGGACGCTCCATGACGTCCATCAGATGGACATTCGATGAGCAAGCGGCAGGCATCTTCACGGATCGATGCTGCCAGCTCACTCTTGGCTCGTACTTTCTGAGCCAAGGTAATCCCAGGATGACATCAAATTTGTCATCCAGATCTGTTACGATGAAATCATCATCGTACTGTTCACCCGTTAACGTGTAATGGATTTTCACTACACGTTTCTCAACGGTAATCGATGCGCCTGTTGCAAGGCGCACCGTCATTCTCGTGAGAGGGATGTCGCGCTCAACGAAGTTGAGCCTGCGATCGTCCAGTGAATGGCGTCGAAAAAAGTTGTTTGACGCCCCACAGTCTACTAGGGCACGAAGTGACATATCGTTTGTCACTTCTAACTTCAAGGTGATGAGTGAAAACTCATCACCAGGTGCAGAGACACACAATGATTGTGTATCTGGAGCAACTTTCGTCAAGAGATTGGCAAATTCTATTGAAACTTGCTGGATTAGTAGGGCGCTCCGCCCCTACTGACCCCGACCATTTTTTGATGGTCCGCTTCGCTGTTGCGGTTTCGCAACAGCGCTGGACCCACACCCATTGCCCTTTCTGGCAAATGGTCGTCCATTTCGCTCAGTACTGTTTGGTACTGGGGGGTGGAGCACTACACTCGTATGCGTTGTGCCCTAACTTCTGACAGCGATTGCATTTCTGCATTCGCTTGTCGTTTGAAGAGCGAGGTCTCTCGCTCTCGACATAACAGAGGTCCATTGGTTCTGGACCTCCGGACTCTTGTCGTCTCGGTGGACGATATGAGCTTCAGCTAGCATGAGTCTGTCTCATGCTAAAGTCCTTCCGTTCCGCTGCTGAGATAGCATCTTCTAGAGTATCCAACTCTAGACGGAACAGGTGATTTCGGACGGGCCACTCAGCGAGCCCTTGCGTGAACACAGTAATCAACGTGTGTTATCGCACTGGGTTGACAGTTATACTACTCGCAAGGAGTTGTATATAATGGGCGTAAGCGTGTACGTCACGCTTACGCTGTTTGAGCTTCAGAAGCTCCGAGCGAGCTCTGAACTCTGCTCTTGGCGGCTTAAACGTACGTTTGAGCCAGGTTTTGAAGGATTCGAGCGACTCAAAAGCATATGGATCGCTCATCTCCAGCCCTAAGGCCCAAGTCTTGGCACGTCCCGACAAATGTGATTGATCAAATGTTAATTTTATTTGCTCATCGTCGATACGACGTGCCTTTATGGCTTTGTCGAGTTCGACGAGCCATAATAACAGGGAGTCTTCTTCGACTCCTCTATACTTGGAAATATTAACCTTCAGGATTTCGGGACGACGCATGCGCGTCGTCCCGCCCACAGCAGCATTATATTGATTCTGTCTGCTAAGAACCGATTTTTCTCAACTGCTCGGCCTGTTGAGAGCCTTGCTGGTGAAGCAAGGCTACTTTTTCCCGTTCGGTATCAAGTTTATATTGAATAAATCTGGCGATGGGGGCATGCTGTTGGTCTCTGTCAAGAGACTCCAACATAGCAGTAACGCCAATGTAGCCCACGGTGGAGCTCATTCGCCCTACCGCGGCCCATTTGAGATCACTCAAATGGGCAAAGCCTTCACGCGTCGCGTGAAAGCTTTTTCCTCATCCATCATGTTTATGATGGATGAGATTATTTGTCGCTGGAAGGACAACAAAGTGCTACCAGGTGTAACGGGGCACACCCCTTGTGTGAACTTAACGCAAGGGTGACGTGTGCCCGACAAGCGTACACAGGGCAACCGATAAAGCGGTAGGCAAAACTGAACCCGAAAGCTCTGTCTTGAGGGAAAAGTAGAACTGTTTATTTGATATAGTTATAACGTTAATAAATCATCGTTTGACTGACTCTAACTATATTAAACTATATTCTCCTATGTGGGTCCCTTGCTCACCGCCCATTGCGCGCGTCCAGCAGCGATTGGTGGTTGAGTTGATTGATGTACACCGTACATCAACCGAGAAGTGGACCCCCTCCACGGATATTTTCCTTAGCGATAATAACCCGACAACATGACTCATTTCGAGTGATGTTTATTGAATATTATTAAAACAGATAATATTCAAAACTTGGTACTTTCATATCAATTATTATGTAACGGGCTCACCCCGTTACAGACAGG
>CANTFL010000433.1:0-22317 GCA_947650285.1 Hyaloperonospora brassicae | reverse complement strand
CCATACTGGATACTCTATGCATTCTTTACCGTGTGTGTAACGGGGCAGCCCGTTACATGGAAATTGTCATTTGAGAGATAATGACAATAAAGAATATTATGTTGGATGTTCTTTTAACAATATCACCAATAGTGGTGATATTGATGGGTCGACCAAAGAGTCTGCTCATTGGTTGGTATCTTGACGATATCAACCCACCAATCGCCGCGAGACGCGCGAAATGAGTGGTGAGTACATGTCGTCATACATTCAGTTAGATCAGTATAATTAAGTTAAGTCAAACAGAGAGGCAGTGGTTAAAGACTTGATTATATTAATATAACAGTTCTACTTTTCCCTAAGACAGTGTTGCCTCTGTCTTACCTACCGCTTCCTCGGTTGCCTCGTGTACGCTTGTCGGTGCACGATACCCTTGCGTTAAGTTCACGCAAGGGTGTGCCCCGATTACAGTGTGCCCAGATAGTTGCTGGAGCTTCAATACATGTGCTACCCCTGATGAAGTCTAGAACTTTATCACACTCGCAGGCAGCGCACTTTCCGAATCTGAAAGCCAACGAAACGACTTTCTTTAATAGTACCATTTCTTGTGGGATCGTCACGAAATCAGCCTTTCTACAGGAAACTGCTGTAGCAGCAGATGCGCGTAGAAGATAATACCTCGTGCGTCGTGGCGCTGTCGAAGCATCTAGCATTCGGCTCTTGTCGCTGATCTTCGATGCTGGTCAAGTCAAGTCTCCAATATATTACATCACTCGCTTGATCCAGAGTGATAAAATTCCCCCTGATCGTGGCCCGAACTTGGGCTGATACCTCGAGTTTGGCTCAATGCAGGTGTAATCCATGCGTAGACATCGACCGAAGTGGTAGGTGCTTTTGTACAAGGCTCCGCTGTACAGAGCGCCGTCAGCTGATGTCGAATCCCAGTGCACTTACTAGTGTATCTATCCCTTAGCGAGGCAGCTTGGATTGTCAATATATTTATGCGCTAAGCGTTGGGAAAGCGCATGAGTAAGTCTCGGCATCGCTTCGATGTAGTCCCAATTTTGCAACATTTGCATGATCTACTCGTGTCAATTACCAATCATTTAACGTGATCCCAGTGATAGACAATCCAAGGTCTGTCATCCACATTGTGCAAGGACCAGAAGGATGTCTCGTATAGTACCGTCGCGTGGTCGTAGCAAGAAAGTGGTTGCGAAAGCTTTACCACCCGTTCCTGAGGTGCCGGACAATCAACTGCTGGCAGAAGGCGGGATCAGCAAATACACAATGTATTGCTGCTGTATGCCGTCTAATCTGGCAAAGTTGGTAAAAGTGTGACACAATAGGTGTAACGGGGCAGCCCGTTACATGGAATTGTCACTTTAAGAAAAGTGACAGTAAAGAATATGAAGTGAAAACTCTTTAAACAATATCACCGAAGCGGCGATATTGAAGGGTCGAACAAAGAGTCTGTTCATTGGTTGATATCGTGATGATATTAACCCACCAATCTCCGCAAGACGCGAGCAATGAGTGGTGACGAGACGTCACCATGCACTCAGTTATATTAGCATAATTAAGTTAAGTCAAACAGAGAGACAGTAGTTAAAAGACTTAATTATATTAATATAACAGTTCTGCTTTTACCCTACCTACGCTTCCTCGCTTTCCATGTGTACGTCTGTCGGGGCACCGATACCCTTGCGTTAAGTTCACGCAAGGGTGTGCCCCATTACACCTGGTAGCACTTTGTAGTCCTTCCAAGGACCACAACATCCAACATGAACATGTTGGATGATGAAGAGACCTTTCACGCCACGCGTGAAGGGTTTACCCATTTGAGCGACATCGAATGGGGTGCGGTAGAACGAATGAGTTCTACCGTAGGCGAGTTCGCCATTAGCGCCATGTTGGAGTCTCTATACAGAGACCAACAACATGCCGCTATAGCCAAGTTCATCCAAAGTGAACTTGTCGCCGAAAGGGAGAAAGTAGCCTTGCTTCACCAGCAAGGCTCTCAACAGGCCGAGCAGTTGAGAGAACTCGGTGCTCAACAGACAGAGATGTTGAGACAGCAGCAATTCCATGCTGCTGTGGGCGGGACGGCACATGCGCGTCGTCCCGAGGTCATGAAGGTTGACATCTCCAAGTACAGTGGAGTCCCGGAGGACTCCCTGTTACTATGGTTTGTCGAACTCGACAGAGCCTTAAAGGCTCGTCGCGTCGAAGATGAGCAAATGAAACTCACATTTGCTCAGACCCACTTGGCAGGGCGTGCCAAAACTTGGTCCCTGGGACTCAAGAGTAGCGACCCAAATGTGTTTAGGTCGCTAGATGACTTCAAGTCCCGGTTCAGACAAACGTTTGAGCCGCCACGAGCTGAGTTCAGGGCTCGTTCTGAGCTCCTGAAACTCAAGCAGGGTAAGCGTGATGTGCACGCTTACGCACAACATATACGACTCCTTGCGAGTAGTATAACTGCAAACCCAGTTCATGAACACACGTTGATTACGGTGTTCATGCAAGGGCTCGCAGAAGGGCCCGTCAGGAGCCACCTGTTCCGCCTTGAGCTGAATACGCTTGAAGAAGCGATATCAGCCGCGGAACAGGAAGACTTTAGCATGAGACAGGCTCATGCTAGCTCAAACTCTTACCGTCCACCGAGACGACAAGAGATCGGAGGTCCAGAACCAATGGACCTCTGCTATGTTGAGAGCGTGAGACCTCGCTCTTCAAACAACAAGCGATTGCAGAGGTGCAATCGCTGTCAGAAGTTAGGGCACTACGCATACGAGTGTAGTGCTCCACGCCCAGTACCAAACAGTACTGAGCGAAATGGACGACCATTTGCCAGAAAGGGCAATGGGCGTGAGTCCAGCGCTGTTGCGAGGCCGCAACAGCGAGACGGACCATCAAAAAATGGTCGGAGACAGTAGGGGCGGAGCGCCCTACTGATCCAGCAACCTCAAGAGAATTTGCAAATCTCTTGACGAAAGTTGCTCCAGATACACAATCAATGTGTGTCTCTGCACCTGGTGATGAGTTTTCGCTCATCACCTTGAAGTTGGAAGCTACAAATGATTTGTCGCTTCGTGCCCTAGTAGACTGTGGGGCGTCGAACAACTTTGTTCGTCGCCAGTCACTAGAGGGTCGTAGGCTCAAGTTCGTTGAGCGCAACATTCCCCCTCACGAGGATGACGGTGCGCCTTGCAACAGGCGCATCGATAACCGTTGAGAAACGTGTAGTAGGAATCCACTACACGTTGGAGGGCGAACAGTACGATGATGACTTCATCGTACTAGATCTGGATGACAAATTTGATGTCATCCTGGGATTACCTTGGCTCAGAAAGTACGAGCCAAGGGTGAGCTGGCAGCATCGATCCGTGAAGATGCCTGCCACTTGTTCATCAGATGGCCATCTGATGAACATCTTGGAGCGTCCACAAGCGTGTGGATGTTCTGCGAGTGAGTGCGATGGCCTCACTTGCGGTACGGTCGTTAGCACGACTGCACAAGATCACAGTGTAGTTGATCACTACACTGTGGAGCAAGCTCCCGGCGGCTGTACAGAAGTACAGGCTGCGCCGAAGGTCCACCACTCGAATAAGTCGAGTGGACCGGGACATGGATGCATGCCTAGCGGGCAGCATCTTAGAAGTAAGAAACCTGTTGCCTCCAAAGGGCAACATGGAAATCCTAGGTCGACTGGAGAGTCGACCGTAGAGGATCGGTGCCTGACTGTGGTTGCACAGCCACAGTCGGAAGACGTCGAGGGAATAAGTCCCCACGTACTTGAGGAAGGAATTCCTCAAGAGTCGCTTGCTGAGGGATTAGGCCTTCAGCAACCTGTGGAAGCAAGTTCCCAGGAAGAAACCGAGACGTTGAACGTCTTGGTCAATGACGGATCAAGCGTAGGCGCTTATACACTTGATCTGATTGTGCCTCCGAAGTTGACTTCGGAGATAACTCAGTTGCCAACGCTAGAACCGAATCGGTTCTTGCGTGATCTGCGTAGTGGCAAAGTCAAGCAGATCTGCATACTCGTCACAGAGGATGAGTATGTGGCCGATATTCGGTCGGCCACAGTATTTGCTGAGAACGAACGGGTTCTCAGCAGCTCATCGATGGACGAAAGTGTCCTCGATGAGAAGACTCGGATTGAGCGATACGCGTCCCAATCCTGGGAGTCACTTCAGGCAAATCCTTTGTATAAGGATTTGATCGAATTCAGGGATGTGTTCCCTGAATCCGTACCTTGCGAATTGCCTAAGGACAAAGGCACTCGACACGAGATCGAGCTCAAACCGGGCTCGAAATACTGTGTCATGAAGCAGTGGCCACTGCCTCGTGAACAAGTGATAGCGATCGACAAGTTCTTTGCCGATCGCTTAGCAGCAGGCCATGTGAGGGAATCAACATCCCCTCACAGCTCTCCGACCTTCTGTGTGCGAAAGGCCACTGGAGGGTGGCGGATAGTGCACGCATTCAACAAATTGAATGCTGCAACGGTACCAGATCAGACGCCGATACCGAGGAAGGACGTAATCATAGATGGTATGTCAAAGAGTACCATCTTTTCGTCCATGGATCTGATGGATGGCTTCTATCAGATTCTCATGCATGAACGGGATATACCGTACACAGCAGTGAGCACCCCCAGCGGTATGCTGTGGGAGTGGATAGTGATGCCACAGGGGCTGAGTAAAACCTCTGCAACATTCAACAGATATGTTACAAATCTGTTGAGACCGGTGCGAGACTTCGCGCCGAGTTACTTCGACGATGTGTTCGTCCATAGCCGGGATATGGACGGAAAGACGGACGTTGAAGTCCATAGAACTCATGTTCGTTAGGTTCTTCAACTTATGCGCAAGCATAAGTTGTACGCCAACCTCAAGAAGTGTATATTCGCGGCTAGCGAAATACCACTTCTTGGGTGCATCGTGGGTAAACACGGCGTACGCCCTGATCCCGAAAAGATCAAGGCGATCACCGACTGGCCAGTGCCAGTCGATGTCAAGGGACTTCGGAAGTTCCTTGGCTTAGCGGCGTACTTGCACAAGTACTCGCGCAACTACGCCGAGATGACTGTACATCTTTCTTGCTTGCTCAAGAAAAATGTCAAGTGGTCATGGAACTCTGAGTGCCAGCGTTCCTTTGAGGGTATCAAGCAAAGCTTGATGCAATCGCCGATCTTGGCGATTGCAGATCAGGACAGACCATTCCATGTGGTCTGTGACGCCAGCGATTTTGCAATCGTCTGTGCGTTAATGCAGTTCGATGCAGATGGCGCGGAGCGCGTCATCTGTTATCAGTCGCTTCAGCTGCAAGCAGCTGAGCGTAATTACCCAGTTCATGACAAGGAACTCCTTGCCATGAAGTACGCACTGGCTAAGTTTCGTGTCCATCTCCTGGGAGATAGACCGTTTGTTGTCTATACGGACCATGCGTCATTACGCACGGCCGTAAACATCCCACACCTCTCGCAAAGAATGGCGAGGTGGCTGTCTTTCTTCGCGAAGTACAACTTCTCCGTGGAGTATAAACCAGGACGACTCAATGTCGTCGCTGATGCGCTTTCGCGCCGGCCCGATTTCGAGCCGGACGCACAAATCAACAGTGAGGATAAGCCCACTGTTGCGACACTATCAGTCAGTGTCCCGTCGTCAAGTTTACTTGACGACGTACGAAAGGCATACGCGGAAGATAAAGATATTCTGCGATTGATGGATCATCTGGTGAATCAATCCAGTAAATCCATGAGGGATTTACCAGCTTTGTACCGATCCTCATCGGATTGGTACAGTACACGCAACGGATTGCTGTACTATACAGCTGTTGCCGACGACACGCCTCGTGTCGTCGTACCCGCTCATCATGATCTGAGTTTACGCATCATGTATGAGTGTCACGATGCCCCAACAGGTGGCCATCGTGGTAGATAAAAGACTTAACTCACGGTAAATCGTGACTTTTACTGGCCACGCCAGTATCAGTTTGTCCGCAAGTACATACGTGCTTGCGAGGTTTGTCAACGGGTGAAGCCTAGTCCTTCATCCCGTGCGCCATTGCAGCCTCTGCCTGTTCCGGCAGAATGCTGGCAGTCCGTTTCAATGGACTTCGTCTTCGGGTTTCCCGAAGAAGCTCACAAGAATAATGGTATTCTTGTGTTTGTGGACCGATTCAGCAAGATGGTGCATCTTGCTGCAGTCCCTGAGTCGATCAAGGCTCAAGGTTGAGCTCGTGTCTTTCTCGACACGGTCTTTAGACTCCACGGGTTACCCCGTGAACTCGTATCCGACCGTGACCCTCGGTTCATGGCGGCATTTTGGCAAACCGTGTTCCGCACATTGGGAACACGATTAAAGATGTCCACTTCTGACCATCCCGAAACAGATGGTCAGACGGGACGTGCAAACCGTGTCCTCGAAGAGATCCTTCGAGGATATGTCCACTCCTTTTCGAGTTGGAGTGAGTTCTTGCCGATGGTCGAATTTGCCATTAACAATTCCGTGAATGCGTCAGCAACGCATACACCGTTCTACGTGAATGGCTTACGTCACCCACGTCTTCCCGCCCTTATACGGAGTGACTCTGGGTTTAGGGGGGAGGGACTCGCTCGAGCAAAAACCGTTTAGGCTCTTGCTCATCACGTATCATCGCACATGCCGATACGTTCGACGTCGATGTCGATAATGTCGCCATCGAAGATGTTGATCTTAGCAGTAGCAATGACGCTGCTGCTGCTTTAGACAATGATGACGATGCTGGTATATTCAACATTGTCAACGATTATTCCAGAGAGGAAGAAGACAACCTCGCTGAATAAGAGAAGAATCTGTTAGCAGTGCGCACGAAGCGCACTGAAAGACAAAACAAAGAGTCAGCAGAGAACTTCCTGCTGAATCGAATAGCGGTAGTCCGTTTCGTTCAAGAATCCATCGCAAATGCGGTGGACCTTCAGAAACGGAACGCAGACAAGAATGGAAGAGCAAATGTTCTTTCATTTAAGGTTAATGACCTAGTACTACTGTCTACGGTAAACTTACCTGGATACGCAGTCACTAGTGTCGGCAGTAGCAAACTACTGCCGTAATACATTGGGCCATTTCGAGTGTTGCATCGCAAGGGCAATGCATACACACTCGAATTGCCACGTAGGATGCGCACGCATCCTACGTTTTACGTGAGGAGGCTCAGGCCGTACTGTCAGTACGAGACTTCTTCTTCCGATGAAGATAGCCCCCACGTTCAAGAACATCCATCAAGTTCTTGCGTTTGCGCTCCAGACGATCCGTCTGGTCGCGCAGATATGATACCTCGGAGCTCAACCGAGATATCTCCCCGCGAGCTGTCGCCAGCTCGCCGAATAGGGAGCGGACATCCCGCTCGACCTGAAGCTGCGCCGTGGATAATCCGCGCGATCCCTCGCCCGATCAGACTCGCGATCCTTGCGGTTCTTCCGCACGGTATCAGTCAAAGCGTATCGCCGGTCGCGCTCGTGCTTCAAGTCATCTCGCAATTCATCGATTGCGCGATCCATCTCGTAAGGGTCGAGATGGTGGGCCTGGGGCTCTGGAGGAGGTCATTCCTCCTCCACCACATCCTTTGGTGGATGCCCACGGTGATCAACGCTTTCTAGTGGAGCGTATCTTGAATCACCGTGACGATTCAGGATCAAGGACGAGCTACCTCGTCCAGTGGCGGGGGTATCCACCCTCTTGGAACAGCTGGGAGCCCCGCTCTCAGCTGTTGATGGATGTTGAAGGTCTCGTCCGCCAGTATGACGAGACCCATCCGATGAGTCCTGTGGCCCATCGGTAAACACGCGCCCTAGGCGCTTGTAGACGGGTTGCAAGTTTGCAATCGCGTCATGCATCTCCTCCGAGAGATGTGCCCTTCCCCAGGTCGAATTTAGGAAATACACGTCCCTATGTGCACGCTGCGAGTTGTCAACACAACTCGCACAAGGGTCTCCCCATGTGAGGCAAGGAATGTCTTCCTCACTAGACAAACAGTGCAACCGGTACCTAGCACCGGTTGGCGTTCTCTTTTCGAACCTGAGGCGTGTCGCCTCAAGTTTCTTGAGCCACCCTTCTCGTCCAACATTCTTTACGTTTTGGACGAACGCGTTCCACGCAGCCAAAAGCGAGGCTTTGTCACGCTTTTGGTTGCTGTCGTACCATCGATGTCTAAGAAAGACATCGAGATAAAAGTCTTCTTCAGCGCAAAAGTTGCTCGCGCTGGGAGTCAAGCCGTGAAACTTAGTCGCATCGAATAAGGGTATTCGATGGTGTTGGCTTGTCTCGTGGAACAAGCCATTGATGAGCCGTTCAGGCAAACGCCACGGCTTCACATCATCACGCTTCACGGTGGTACTTTGTTGGTACCACGGTTGTCATTATGACAATGGTTTGCACCATCGTCAGGTCGCTCGTGCGAAGGAGCACGAGCTGACTTCGGTGATAATCAAACATACTCATCATCAGATTCGTCACCACTGCCGAACAGACTGTGTTGCAACTCACGAGTCCGTTCGTTCGGCAGTGGCCTTGGCGAACACTGACGCGTAGCCGGTGAGCGAGACGCCTCTGCAGCATTGCCCGAGTAAGACACGTCTGACTCGCCAGAGTAGATGACCTCAATGTCGGGGTCATCATGCGCACGCGGTGCTCTACCGCGTGCACCTGCAGCACCTCTTGCTGCAGGCGAAGAAGGGGCGGCAGACGACGAAGCGTCTGCCGCAGAGGCTTGCACAGCACCAGGCTGTGTGGGTCTTGAGTCACCTCGCATAGACATGTTAACTATGCGAGGTCAAGCGTAAAGTGAATGGAACGGACCCAACAAGTGCTCCCTGTCCCAATGGTGGCCAACGGGTGGCCTCCATATTTCGATAGTCACACGGTGACTATCAGTTAAGGGGGGGTGATGTAACGGGGCAGCCCGTTACATGGAATTGTCACTTTAAGAAAAGTGACAGTAAAGAATATGAAGTTGAATATTCTTTAAACAATATCACCAAAGTGGTGATATTGAAGGGTCGACCAAAGGGTCTGTTCATTGGTTGATATCGTGATGATATCAACCCACCAATCGCCGCAAGACGCGCGCAATGAGTGGTGACGAGACGTCACTATGCACTCAGTTATATTAGCATAATTAAGTTAAGTCAAACAGAGAGACAGTAGTTAAAAGACTTAATTTATTAATATAACAGTTCTGCTTTTACCCTACCTACGCTTCCTCGCTTGCCTTGTGTACGTCTGTCGGGGCACCGATACCCTTGCGTTAAGTTCACGCAAGGGTGTGCCCCGTTACAATAAAGTGCTGTGTCACTTTTGTATCAACTACAAAAACTTCTTGGGATCGTCGAGATCTAATTAACTGATTCATGCGTTCTATTAGTGGAGACAAGCTGCCAACCAAGTATGCTAGCCCCTCAAGATACCATTCTTGAGAGGCGGAAAGTAAATTTCGTTTCAGTTGGAGAACCTTATAACAGCCTGTTTACTCGCTATGTCTTGCACGATATCAGTGTCGAAGTTAGACCGACCCTCCTGCTTATTTGGGCGTGTGTAGGATCCCAAACAAGTATTATGGTCTGCAGCCTTCGTGCTTGTGAAAATGATGCCGCAAAAGGTTTGTGGCGGAATCTTCCCGGAGCTGTTGTTCCGCCCAAAGAGAAGGCTAAGAGACCGCCGCCGAATATAGAATCGCCGATAGCATGATGTAGTTTGATCATGCATACGCTGGTCTCCACCCCGATTCGCGAGCTGTTTTAATCTGCCGTTAAGGGGGCGTACACGCGCTGCCCAGCTTACGTTGGTGAGCTCACCGATACTAAAGATGGACGCAAGCACCTTGTCGTCAAAAGCTTATTTAGGACACACCTACACGACGAGGTACTTGATCTCGTCCAGGATGTCGTGATACTCCGCCGTGTGTCCAGCCCAATCGAACAATCAACTTACTTTTGCGCGGCTGCACCGTAAGCCTCATATCGTCCAGACATCGCCACGATATTCAACACTATCGGAAGCTGTCGCCCTTCCTGTAAAATCAGTCGCATCATCGAGTATGTAGCGTACTTGTGCCTCGCTGCATCGTGTTAGAGTACGGCAGTATCTCACCTGGCTGTTAAACGAAGTATGGTAAGTATCCCCTTCCACAGAGGTTTACTGCAAGATGTGTTCATTGTCGATCACAGATTACTTGTCTTCTGGTAAGAACGTGGACAAAAAAATCTTCAAACTCTGTCTTCATCTGAGAAAAAGGTCCTATCTAGTGGATAACACCCAAGCTGAGCTGCCGTTACACGAAGACAGCAGTAAAACTTCCCGGCGATGCTCTTAGCGACGTTGAGATTGTTGCGAGAAATGTCGTAGACTAACACTATGCTCATCCCTGATCCAACCGTTTGACGGCCATGTGCGAGCAATTGCTGAGTATCGACGAAGGTCAATTTAAACCGCGCTAACTGTGAGCTCAAAGGAGGCCCGCGAAGCGTTTGCACCATTTTGAGCTACAAATATTGTCCGATATCCCGTAGCATCAGCGAATATCGCTTCTTCCGGAGCGGTAAAATAAGCTCGGTACGAAAGGATGGCGAAAAAACTCGTCATAGGGAATTGTTTCCCACCGTAATCATGACTGAGAAAATAAGATCATATGCCAACATACAGCCATGGTTCGAATAGTTTTCGAGCGCCTGGATTCTAACCCAGGCGCTAAAAACTCACTGCTGACTAGATCTCTTGCATCTACACACGACAAGTTGCCACCAGTTTTCTTGGTAAGAAATCTGGTGTCGATGTTGCAATCTGAGCTCGCACGTTACCTGATATAACGATCTTGATCCAGCTTTAAACGTGTCGGCGAGAAAAATGGACCGTGTTTTGTTGCCGTTTCCTTCATAACACTCGGTCTAGCTTTTTCGCTTTATATGTTCGCGTCCGTCGTTTGCTGCACACATACATACTTCATGCGTGACACCAGCAAGCAATTGTATGTAGAAACATTATTTTAGGCAGTGTGCTGTGAGAAACAATGACGTCAAGACCTTCCCATTCTGCCATGTTTTATCCAATCTTGTCGAAATAAACAGTCATGACTGTAAACTTGACAAAAGCTGAACAAAGAAAGGCAAGGCAGTTCATTTCTCCTGCAACACGCTTGTTCGCTCTGGTCTTACTTCAGCACGCTTGCAGCCCATTGCCACAAGCTACGAATAAAGGCTGCACATACCCTGATTAATCCACCATATAAATGCACGCAAGTGGCATGATGTGATCTCAGATGTTATGTTTTCAATTTTGCTTGCATCAAGCAGAACTTAACAAGAGCAAAATTTTGAAGCAGAACAAAAGGTCGGTTTCCATCATTTTTGTCTACATGCTTGGTTCCGTTCATATTTCCAATTTCTGATCACTTTTGTAACACAGAGGAAGTCTATGGCACGATAAACTAGCAATTAATGTCGCGCGGCCTTCTCAGGCCACCAGGAGGTGATCTGCGAGTATAGTGACGCTGTAACTCATTCGGAGCCCGCACCACTCATAACACTACGAAGCTTTTTAGCTTGGAGGCCCCTCAGACGGCACCGGCCACCAATTGGTGGTTGCTCGTCTGCATTATTAGCCTATCGCCGGCTTCCTTCAACCGTAACGCCCATCGCGGGTATCGATCCAGGCACCTCCCGGACTCAATGACACGATCCACCAGAAGTGAGATCCTGTCGACCATACGTGGTCCACACGTTGCAGCCAAACGTACACACTTCTCGTCCAGAAACTGCCCAGCACTACTGCACACGAGCATGCGTCCGCCCATCCGTCTGTTTGCGACTCCTTTCATCTTCTTGTGGCGACTTCCTTATATAACGCCTAAATGGTATAACAAGACTTATGATGGTGATCGCTACATCTTTGCCCTTTCTGTCCGTGTGAAGACAAATGCGTCCCACTTGCCAAGAGACTGCAATCACGCAAGCATGCAGTGAGCGCCACTGACCAGATTGACGAGGAGAGGGGTGGACATGTCATCTTCGTCACAAATGAACGACGCAGTTGAAGAAACACATTCGTAAACGTCCATGTTAACAAACGAGCATCCGGCTACCTTTTTCAAGCACGTTGGGATTGACCCTGACCTATGGGAACCATGCATGAGACAGATACGGCCCAATGTCAACATAAGGTCCTTATTCCGACTGCACGGCTTCTCCACATTGTACCTAGCAATCCCTCCAAGAGCTCCAATCATTTAGAATAATCGGGCTAATCATAGTAATTTAGTAAGTGATTGTTGTCCATTTGAGCCAAACGCATTCGCTAGTACCCTCACAAAGTCTAAAATGTTTGTCGGAAATGTTCTATGCAGACGTTTGGATGAACTACGACAAACATTGGCATCCACTCGGTCATAACGTTGTCAGCAGTAAAGGCCTTTCGCCGAAAAGACCGTTACATTAATGTGTTGCATGAGGGTGACACATGTCTACATGTCATCACTTTCTGAGGCCCGCTGTAAGTCTCAGCGCAGCTAATCTGTCGTGTGCTCGGATCGATTCCCTGCTTGCATCGGACATTCCGCCAAAGTATGTCCTAATTAGCCTTGTAAGCTATTTCCGAGTACGTAAAGCCACACAACCCTGTTCTTGTATCTTGTGCGCATGCCATTTACTGCGGTTGGTTTTTCTGTGTTCTAAATGCCGCAATTGCCGCAGAGCACCTAGGGATTAGTGTAACGGGGCAGCCGGTTACATGGAAGTGTCACTATAAGAAAAGTGACAGTAAAGAATATGAAGTTGAATATTCTTTAAACAATATCACCGAAGCGGTGATATTGAAGGGTCGACCAAAGGGTCTGTTCCTTGGTTGATATCTTGATGATATTAACCCACCAATCGCCGCAAGACGCGCGCAATGAGTGGTGACGAGACGTCACCATGCACTCAGTTATATTAGCATAATTAAGTTAAGTCAAACAGAGAGACAGTAGTTAAAATACTTAATTATATTGATATAACAGTTCTGCTTTTACCCTACCTACGCTTCCTCGCTTTCCTTGTGTACGTCTGTCGGGACACCCCAAACCCTTAAGTTAAGTTCACGCAAGGGTGTGCCCCATTACACCTGGTAGCACTTTGTAGTCCTTCCAAGGACCACAACATCCAACATGAACATGTTGGATGATGAAGAGACCTTTCACGCCACGCGTGAAGGGTTTACCCATTTGAGCGAAATCTAATGGGGTGCGGTAGAACGAATGAGTTCTACCGTAGGCGAGTTCGCCATTAGCGCCATGTTGGAGTCTCTATACAGAGACCAACAACATGCCGCTATAGCCAAGTTCATCCAAAGCGAACTTGTCACAGAAAGGGATAAAGTAGCCTTGCTTCACCAGCAAGGCTCTCAACAGGCCGAGCAGTTGAGAGAACTCGGTGCTCAACAGACAGAGATGTTGAGACAGCAGCAATTCCATGCTGCTGTGGGCGGGACGGCACATGCGCGTCGTCCCGAGGTCATGAAGGTTGACATCTCCAAGTACAGTGGAGTCCCGGAGGACTCCCTGTTACTATGGTTTGTCGAACTCGACAGAGCCTTAAAGGCTCGTCGCGTCGAAGATGAGCAAATGAAACTCACATTTGCTCAGACCCACTTGGCAGGGCGTGCCAAAACTTGGTCCCTGGGACTCAAGAGTAGCGACCCAAATGTGTTTAGGTCGCTAAATGACTTCAAGTCCCGGTTCAGACAAACGTTTGAGCCGCCACGAGCTGAATTCAGGGCTCGTTCTGAGCTCCTGAAACTCAAGCAGGGTAAGCGTGATGTGCACGCTTACGCACGACATATACGACTCCTTGCGAGTATTATAACTGCTAACCCAGTTCATGAACACACGTTGATTACGGTGTTCATGCAAGGGCTCGCAGAAGGGCCCGTCAGGAGCCACCTGTTCCGCCTTGAGCTGAATACGCTTGAAGAAGCGATATCAGCCGCGGAACAGGAAGACTTTAGCATGAGACAGGCTCATGCTAGCTCAAACTCTTACCGTCCACCGAGACGACAAGAGATCGGAGGTCCAGAACCAATGGAACTCTGCTATGTTGAGAGCGAGAGACCTCGCTCTTCAAACAACAAGCGATTGCAGAGGTGCAATCGCTGTCAGAAGTTAGGGCACTACGCATACGAGTGTAGTGCTCCACGCCCAGTACTAAACAGTACTGAGCGAAATGGACGACCATTTGCCAGAAAGGGCAATGGGCGTGAGTCCAGCGCTGTTGCGGAGCCGCAACAGCAAGACGGACCATCAAAAAATGGTCGGAGACAGTAGGGGCGGAGCGCCCTACTGATCCAGCAACCTCAAGAGAATTTGCAAATCTCTTGACGAAAGTTGCTCCAGATACACAATCAATGTGTGTCTCTGCACCTGGTGATGACGTTTTGCTCATCGCCTTGAAGTTGGAAGCTACAAATGATTTGTCGCTTCGTGCCCTAGTAGGCTGTGGGGCGTCGAACAACTTTGTTCGTCGCCAGTCACTAGAGGGTCGTAGGCTCAAGTTCGTTGAGCGCGACATTCCCCTCACAAGGATGACGGTGCGCCTTGCAACAGGCGCATCGATAACCGTTGAGAAACGTGTAGTAGGAATCCACTACACGTTGGAGGGCGAACAGTACGATGATGACTTCATCGTACTAGATCTGGATGACAAATTTGATGTCATCCTGGGATTACCTTGGCTCAGAAAGTACGAGCCAAGAGTGAGCTGGCAGCATCGATCCGTGAAGATGCCTGCCACTTGTTCATCAGATGGCCATCTGATGAACATCTTGGAGCGTCCACAAGCGTGTGGATGTTCTGCGAGTGAGTGCGATGGCCTCACTTGCGGTACGGTCGTTAGCACGACTGCACAAGATCACAGTGTAGTTGATCACTACACTGTGGAGCAAGCTCCCGGCGGCTGTACAGAAGTACAGGCTGCGCCGAAGGTCCACCACTCGAATAAGTCGAGTGGACCGGGACATGGATGCATGCCTAGCAAGCAGTATATTAGAAGTAAGAAACCTGTTGCCTCCAAAGGGCAACATGGAAATCCTAGGTCGACTGGAGAGTCGACCGTAGAGGATCGGTGCCTGACTGTGGTTGCACAGCCGCAGTCGGAAGACGTCGAGGGAATAAATCCCCACGTACTTGAGGAAGGAATTCCTCAAGAGTCACTTGCTGAAGGATTAGTCCTTCAGCAACCTGTGGAAAGAAGTTCCCAGGAAGTAACCGAGACGTTGAACGTCTTGGTCAATGACGGATCAAGTTTAGGTGCTTATACACTTGATCTGATTGTGCCTCCGAAGTTAACTTCGGAGATAACTCAGTTGCCAACGCTAGAACCGACTCGGTTCTTGCGTGATCTGCGTAGTGGCAAAGTCAAGCAGATCTGCATACTCGTCACAGAGGATGAGTATGTGGCCGATATTCGGTCTGCCACAGTATTTGCTGAGAACGAACGGGTTCTCAGCAGCTCATCGATGGACGAAAGTGTCCTCGATGAGAAGACTCGGATTGAGCGATACGCGTCCCAATCCTGGGAGTCACTTCAGGCAAATCCTTTGTATAAGGATTTGATCGAATTCAGGGATGTGTTCCCTGAATCCGTACCGTGCGAGTTGCCTAAGGACAAAGGCACTCGACACGAGATCGAGCTCAAACCGGGCTCGAAGTACTGTGTCATGAAGCAGTGGCCACTGCCTCGTGAATAAGTACTAGCGATCGACAAGTTCTTTGCCGATCGCTTAGCAGCGAGCCATGTGAGGGAATCAACATCCCCTCACAGCTCTCCGACCTTCTGTGTGCGAAAGGCCACAGGAGGGTGGCGGATATTGCACGCATTCAACAAATTGAATGCTGCAACGGTACCAGATCAGACGCCGATACCGAGGAAGGACGTAATCATAGATGGTATGTCAAAGAGTACCATCTTTTCGTCCATGGATCTGATGGATGGCTTCTATCAGATTCTCATGCATGAACGGGATATACCGTACACAGCAGTGAGCACCCCCAGCGGTATGCTGTGGGAGTGGATAGTGATGCCACAGGGGCTGAGTAAAACCTCTGCAACATTCAACAGATATGTTACAAATCTGTTGAGACCGGTGCGAGACTTCGCGCCGAGTTACTTCGAAGATGTGTTCGTCCATAGCCGGGATGTGGACGGAAAGACGGACGTTGAGGTCCATAGAACTCATGTTCGTTAGGTTCTTCAACTTATGCGCAAGCATAAGTTGTACGCCAATCTCAAGAAGTGTATATTCGCGACTAGCGAAATACCACTTCTTGGGTGCATCGTGGGTAAACACGGCGTACGCCCTGATCCCGAATAGATCAAGGCGATCACCGACTGGCCAGTGCCAGTCGATGTCAAGGGACTTCGTAAGTTCCTTGGCTTAGCGGCGTACTTGCACAAGTACTCGCGCAACTACGCCGAGATGACTGAGCATCTTTCTTGCTTGCTCAAGAAATATGTGAAGTGGTCATGGAACTCTGAGTGCCAGCGTTCCTTTGAGGGTATCAAGCAAAGCTTGATGCAATCGCCGATCTTGGCGATTGCAGATCAGGACAGACCATTCCATGTGGTCTGTGACGCCAGCGATTTTGCAATCGTCTGTGCGTTAATGCATTTCGATGCAGATGGCGCGGAGCGCGTCATCTGTTATCAGTCGCTTCAGCTGCAAGCAGCTGAGCGCAATTGCCCAGTTCATGACAAGGAACTCCTTGCCATGAAGTACGCACTGGCTAAGTTTCGTGTCTATCTCCTGGGAGATAGACCGTTTGTTGTCTATACGGACCATGCGTCATTACGCACGGCCGTAAACATCCCACACCTCTCGCAAAGAATGGCGAGGTGGCTGTCTTTCTTCGCGAAGTACAACTTCTCCGTGGAGTATAAACCAGGACGACTCAATGTCGTCGCTGATGCGCTTTCGCGCCGGCCCGATTTCGAGCCGGACGCACAAATCAACAGTGAGGATAAGCCCACTGTTGCGACACTATCAGTCAGTGTCCCGTCGTCAAGTTTACTTGACGACGTACGAAAGGCATACGCGGAAGATAAAGATATTCTGCGATTGATGGATCATCTGGTGAATCAATCCAGTAAATCCATGAGGGATTTACCAGCTTTGTACCGATCCTCATCGGATTGGTACAGTACACGCAACGGATTGCTGTACTATACAGCTGTTGCCGACGACACGCCTCGTGTCGTCGTACCCGCTCATCATGATCTGAGTTTACGCATCATGTATGAGTGTCACGATGCCCCAACAGGTGGCCATCGTGGTAGATAAAAGACTTAACTCACGGTAAATCGTGACTTTTACTGGCCACGCCAGTATCAGTTTGTCCGCAAGTACATACGTGCTTGCGAGGTTTGTCAACGGGTGAAGCCTAGTCCTTCATCCCGTGCGCCATTGCAGCCTCTGCCTGTTCCGGCAGAATGCTGGCAGTCCGTTTCAATGGACTTCGTCTTCGGGTTTCCCGAAGAAGCTCACAAGAATAATGGTATTCTTGTGTTTGTGGATCGTTCCAGCAAGATGGTGCATCTTGCTGCAGTCCCTGAGTCGATCAAGGCTCAAGGTTGAGCTCGTGTCTTTCTCGACACGGTCTTTAGACTCCACGGGTTACCCCGTGAACTCGTATCCGACCGTGACCCTCGGTTCATGGCGGCATTTTGGCAAACCGTGTTCCGCACATTGGGAACACGATTAAAGATGTCTACTTCTGACCATCCCGAAACAGATGGTCAGACGGGACGTGCAAACCGTGTCCTCGAAGAGATCCTTCGAGGATATGTCCACTCCTTTTCGAGTTGGAGTGAGTTCTTGCCGATGGTCGAATTTGCCATCAACAATTCCGTGAATGCGTCAGCAACGCATACACCGTTCTACGTGAATGGCTTACGTCACCCACGTCTTCCCGCCCTTATACGGAGTGACTCTGGGTTTAGGGGGGAGGGACTCGCTCGAGCAAAAACCGTTTAGGCTCTTGCTCATCACGTATCATCGCACATGCCGATACGTTCGACGTCGATGTCGATAATGTCGCCATCGAAGATGTTGATCTTAGCAGTAGCAATGACGCTGCTGCTGCTTTAGACAATGATGACGATGCTGGTATATTCAACATTGTCAACGATTATTCCAGAGAGGAAGAAGACAACCTCGCTGAATAAGAGAAGAATCTGTTAGCAGTGCGCACGAAGCGCACTGAAAGACAAAACAACGAGTCAGCAGAGAACTTCCTGCTGAATCGAATAGCGGTAGTCCGTTTCATTCAAGAATCCATCGCAAATGCGGTGGACCGCCAAAAACAGAACGCAGACAAGAATGGAAGAGCAAATGTTCTTTCATTTAAAGTTAACGACCTAGTACTACTGTCTACGGTAAACTTGCCTGGACATGTAGTCACTAATGTCGGCAGTAGTAAACTACTGCCGAAATACATTGGTCCCTTTCGTGTGTTGCACCGCGAGGACAATGCATACACGATTGAGTTGCCTCGAAGGATGCTCACGAATTCTACGTTCTATGTTGGTAGTCTCCGCCCGTACCATCAGTACGAGGCCTCTTGCGAGAACGGAGACAGCCGGCACGCTCAAGAATCCCTAACAGATTCTTGTGATCACGGAATAAACACTCAAGTTGGTCCTTCAGCGACGCGGTCTCGCGACGAGCCACCTCTAGCTCGTCGCGCAAACGATGCTTCTCGCGTTCGCTCTCGAGTTGAAAGAACGCGATATCCAATCGGCCTTTCTCCCGATCGGTACGGAGACGTCGTACGGTCGACAACTAGTCGTGCCGACGATCGTATTCGTGATCGACG
The DNA here is from genome assembly GCA_947650285.1 of Hyaloperonospora brassicae. Taxonomy (NCBI): domain Eukaryota; phylum Oomycota; class Peronosporomycetes; order Peronosporales; family Peronosporaceae; genus Hyaloperonospora; species Hyaloperonospora brassicae. Next base: position 3,456 of record CANTFL010000433.1, on the reverse strand, counting down.
TCCACCCTCAACTCGTTCAGGTAACGCTCATGGTTACCCAAAGTCTCCTGTAGGCCCGGCAGCTGAGCCAGACCTTGTCTTTCCACCGCCACCGGAACCACTGGTGGATTCTCACGGTGGTCGACGCTTTCACGTGGGGCGTATCTTGATCCACCGCGTGAAGAATGGGGAGCGGACAAGTACCTTGTCCGCTGGCGTGGGTATCCACCATCGTATGACAGCTGGGAACCTGGATCCCAGCTGATGGCTGACATTGAAGGTCTCGTACACCAGTATGACGAGACTCATCTGATAGGTCCGAGGGACCATAGGTAAACACGCGCTTTTGGAGCTTGTAGACGGATTGCAAGTTTGCAATCGCGTCCCGCATCTCAGCCGAGATGTGTGCCCTTCCCCAGCGCAAACTTGGGGAATACACGTCCCTATATGCACGTTGCGAGTTGTCAACAAAACTCGCACAAGGATCTCCCCCAAGTCCGGCAAGGAATGTCTGCCTCACTCGACAAACGATGCAGCCGGTACATTGCACCGGTTGGCGTTCGCACTTTCAAACTTGATGCATACCGCTTCGAGTTTTTGAAGCCATCCTTCTCGTCCAAAATTCTTGACATTTTGGACGAACGCGTTCCACGCAGCCAAAAGAGAGGCCTTGTCACGCTTTTGGTTACCATTGTACCATCGATGATTGAGGAAAGCATCGAGATCGAAAGTCTTTTTCAGCGCGAAAGTTCTTCGCGCTGGAGCTCAAGCCATGGAGCTCGCTCGCATCGAATAATGGTATTCGATGGTGTTGGCTTGCCTCGTGAGACACGCTATTGATGAGCTATTCAGGCAAACGCCAAGGCTTCAGCTCATCACGCTTCGAAGTGGTACCTTTGCCGGTACCACGGTTGTCATTATGACGGCGGCTCGCACCATCGTCAAATCGCTCGTGCGAAGGTGCACGAGTTGATCGCGGTGATGAGTAATCATACTCATCACCAAATTCATCATCACTGCCGAACAGACTGTGACGCATGTCGCGAGTCCGCACGTTAGACACGTCTCTTGATGGACGAGGGACCGCAGGTGAACGCGAGGCCTCTAAAGGCTTTTCCGAGTCAGACACATCTGACTCGCCAGAGTAGCTGACCCCTAACTCGGGGTCACTGTGTGCATGAGGTGCGATACCACATGCGCCTGCAGCAAAACCTGCTGCAGGCTGAGAACGAGCAGCAGACGACGAGTCGTCTGCAGCAGAGGCGGGCGCAGCAACAGGCTGTGTCGTCTTTGGGTCACCCCGCATAGACATGTTAACCATGCGAGGCATAGTCAGAATGAATGAATCTGACCAACAAGTACTCCCCGTCCCGTTGGCATCCAACGGGTGGCCACAAAAGTTTCGATAGTCACACGGTGACTATCAGTTAATGGAGGGGTGATGTAACGGGGTAGCCCGTTACATGATATTGTCACTAAGGATGAAATGACAATGAAGAATATTACGTCGAATATTCCTTCACAATATCACAGAGCATGATGATATTGTTGAAGATGACCGAAGGGACTACTCATTGGTTGATGTCGCGATGATATCAACCCACCAATCGCTGCTAGAAGCGCGCAATGGGTGGTGAGTAGACGTCATCATACAAATAGTTACATTAGTATAATTAAGTCAGGACAAACAGAGATACAAGAGTTATAGGACTTAATTATATTAATACAGTTTTACTTTTTCTACGACTAGAGTCTTTCACCTTGGTCGTTCTACCTTCCTCTGTGTAGTTCTACACCTAGCTGGGCACTGACTATCACTACAGTCAGCGATAGTAAACTCCGTACTGGTTGACCAGTACGTAGTCGTCGGTGCCCCGTTACAGTGAGCGCAACTGACCAGATTGACGAAGAGAGGGGTTGACATGTCATCTTCGTCACAAATGAACCACGCAGTTGAAGAAACACATTCGTAAACGTCCATGTTAACAAACGAGCATCCGGCTACCTTTTTCAAGCACGTTGGGATTGACCCTGACCTATGGGAACCATGCATGAGACAGATACGGCCTAATGTCAACATAAGGTCCTTATTCCGACTGCACGGCTTCTCCACATTGTACCTAGCAATCCCTCCAAGAGCTCCAATCATTTAGAATAATCGGGCTAATCATAGTAAGTGATTGTTGTCCATTTGAGCCAAACGCATTCGCTAGTGCCCTCACAAAGTCTAAAATGTTTGTCGGAAATGTTCTATGCAGACGTTTGGATGAACTACGACAAACATTGGCATCCACTCGGTCATAACGTTGTCAGCAGTAAAGGCCTTTCGCCGAAAAGACCGTTACATTAATGTGTTGCATGAGGGTGACACATGTCTACATGTCATCACTTTCTGAGGCCCGCTGTAAGTCTCAGCGCAGCTAATCTGTCGTGTGCTCGGATCGATTCCCTGCTTGCATCGGACATTCCGCCAAAGTATGTCCTAATTAGCCTTGTAAGCTATTTCCGAGTACGTGAAGCCACACAACCCTGTTCTTGTATCTTGTGCGCATGCCATTTACTGCGGTTGGTTTTTCTGTGTGCTAAATGCCGCAATTGCCGCAGAGCACCTAGGGGCTGTCACATGTCCGTGTAGGAACCGATATGTCAACTTTCCGTTCCACAAGCTACGACATCAGGACTGACCGAACGCGCATCAACTGTGCCGATTAAATCACACAGGTGATAGACCGCCTCTTGCTTGCGGCTGGGGTGCTCTGTATACTTTGAAGAGTAACACCCTTAGCAGCTGATGATCGGACTCAACTGGGCCTATGTCAAAACGGCGGCATTTTCTGTTGGGTCGAGCGGGGCCTCATTGTCCATAAGTGCCGCACCACGCGGCAGTTATGGCGCCGCGCACATCGTCAAGTCCTGACACTTGGATGAGGTGAGTTGACGCCGCAACATCCGGTCGTCCCCTTCGTATGCCTCCGTCACGGTGTGAAACAGGTTTGGACGCCGACGAAGTTTCCTGCTATGAGCAATGACACTGGAAGGCCAAGGCTAACGAATCAGTGAAGCAATTACTCCTCCCGCTCCTGTTGGTGGGTCGGAGCGTTAATGCTGGACATGAGAAAAGGATTGACCCGGATACTATAGAAAGGAGACAAACTTTGTCCAAACTCAGGATGCTGCGTCTTCCGATCGACTGGGATCTAGTAAAAACGAATCCTTCCGCTTTTTGTCATCTCCGACGCTTCGGTGCTAAACTGGGAGGGCGTTCTCGGAGTGTTAGGGCAACTGCCACGGTCTCATCCAATTTTACTGTAGACCCGTCGGTAAGGCGTCGCTATCCGCATGGGTTTCTGGCAAAAAACGAATGATGGGTCGTCGGCTGACCAGTGATCTTCGACATACCTCTCTCTATCCATGTATCACGATTACGTGCCTTGAAATCAAGTACATTTCGTATGTCAACGAGGACAAGGCTCGTAC
>CANTFL010000432.1:0-21608 GCA_947650285.1 Hyaloperonospora brassicae | reverse complement strand
TTACGGAGAAGACAAGGATCTTCTGCGCTTGATGGATCAAATGGTGAACCCATCTCGTAAATTCTTGACAGATTTACCGACTTGTGTACCGATCCTGTTCGGATCGGTACACAAGTCACAACGGGTCGCTGTACTATACGGCCGTTGCCGGCGACACACCTCGTGTCGTCGTCCCCACTCATAATGATTTGAGCTTACGCATCATGTATGAGAGTCACGATGCCCCAACAAGCAGGCATCGTGGAAGGGAAAAGACTTCTTTTACGGTAAGTCGTCCCGTTTGCAGGCCCCGTCCGTATCCGTTTGTGCGCAAGTACATTTGTGCTTGCAAGGTGTGTCATCGGATGAAGCCTAGTACTTCTTACCGTGCTCCATTATAGCCTATTCCTGTCCCGAAAGAGTGCTGGCAGTCCGTTTCAATGATCTTCGTCTTCGGGTTCCCCGAAGATGCTCTCAAGAATAACGGTATTCTTGTGTTTGTTGATCGTTTCATCAAGATGGTTCATCTTGCTGCAGTTCCCGAGTCGATCAACTCTCACTAATGTGCGCGTGTCTTTATCGACACTGTGTTTCGACTTCACGGGTTACCCCGTGAACTTGTATCCGACCGTGACCGTTGGCCTACGGCGAATTTTTTGGCAGTCCGTGTTTTGATCACACGGAACGCGTTTAAAGATGTCAGCATCTAACCATCCAGAAACAGATGGTCAGACGGAACGTGCCAACCGCGTCCTCGACGATGTCCTTCGAGGATACGTCCACTCGTTCTTGAGTTGAAGTGAATTCCTACCGATGGTGAAATTTGCCATTAATAATTCGATGCATGCTTCAACTCATCAAACACCTTCTACTAGTGGATGGCGTAAGCTATTCACGTCTGCCCTCCTTGTTAGAGTGTGACTCTTGGATAAGGGGGGGTACTCGCTCGAGCAAAAATCGTTCTGGCTCATTCCCACCACGTGTCGACGCTAACTTCGTCACGTATGATGCAGATAATAATCAAGTCGACATCGATGAAGAAAATCACCTCAATAGTAGCGATGACGCTATTATAAATTCAGATGATGATGACGATGCTGGGGTTTTTCAGCATCGCCAACGACAATGACGACATCCTCGCCGATGAACAATAAGAGGAGAGAACTCTTTCTGCAGTTCGCACAAGGCTAATTGAACACAACAAGGCCGATTCAGCAGAAATATTTCTGCTGGCTCGTGAAGCAGTGGTCCGTTTTCTACTGGATTCCATCGCTTACGCGGTGGACCGTCAGAAACGGAACGCTGACAAGAATGGAAGAGCAAATGTACATTCTTTGTGTCGAAGGCGGCTAAATTATACTATCTACTGTGAACCTACCTAGACACGTAGTGACCAATTAGGGCAGCGGTAGGCTACTGTCCAAGTTCATCGTCTCCTTTCGTGTGCTGCGCCGACAAGGCAACGCATACACGATCAAATTGCCACGTATAATGCGTACGCATCCTACGTTTTATGTAAGAGGTCTCCGCCCGTACTGTCAGTAAGAGCCCTCTTCCGACGATAAATATATACCCCACGTTTAAGAACCTCCATCAGGATCTTGCGTTCCCGATCCAGACAATCATTCTGGATGCATAATGAAGAGATGAATCTCCGCTTAAGCAATAGATCTCCATGCGTGCCGTCCCCAGCTCCTCAACGAGGCAGCAGATATCACGCTTAACCTGCAGTTGCGCGACTGCGTACTCAGCGCGCTCCTTCTCACGCTAGGTCTCGCGATCCTTGCGGTGCTGCTGAACAGTGTCGGTCAGATCGTAACGCCAGTCCCTCTCGTGCTCTAAAACCTCGCGCAATTGTTGAATTGCGCGATTCATTTCGTGCGGGTCGAGAGGGTGAGCAGAACGACCTGGAGAAGGTTTTTCCACCTCCTCCACATGCTTTGATTGACTCCCACGATAAACAACGCTTCCATGTGGAGCGTAATTTGAACCACCATGACAATTCAGGATCAAGGACGTGCTATCTCGTCCAGTTGCGAGGGTATCCACCTTCTTGGAACAGCTGGGAGCCCCGCTTCCAGATGATGTTGCATATGCCCGGTATCATCGAGCACTACGACAAGACGCACCCATTGATTGGGGGCCATCGTCGTACGAACGCCCGCCACGTTAGTAAAGGGGGTTGTAAAGTCCCAATCCCTTAGTAAATTTCGAAAGGGATGCGTGCCCTAATTTAGGGTTAATAGGGAGGCTGGTCTCCCTAGGGTCGCGAACAGAGTTTTCAGTACAACACTGACATTTCTCTCCCCACGAGAAACAAGGTAAACCTGCATTTCGAGACAACCGGTGCAATTTATACCGAGCACCGTTATTCGGCTTCAGCTCAAACCTGTTGCGAGTAACATCGAGTATGTCCAGCCAAACATTGCGGCCAACACTCTCAATATTGCCGATGAACGAATTCCACGCCTGTGCCAAAGAAAGCTCGTCTCTCTTGCGGTTGGCGTGGTACCATCGATGTCTAAAGAAGACATCAATGTAAAATTTATGCTCAGTGCGATAATGGTTCGCACTGGGGCCAAGACCATGAATCCTCAACGAGTCAAAGAGTGGAATTCGACAACTCCCAGTGGTACTCCCATACTACTCTCTCAGCTCGCTTACGGAAGGCATCCATGGCTTGCTTTCAAAAGAAGATCGTAACGCATTACGATCTTCCTCCTCTTGCGTGGCGCCAATATAAGCACTGTCACCACGATCGCCGCAATACCTCGAATTGCTGTGGCTATAAATACGATGACTCCGCGAAGAGTCATCGGCATCGTCAGGAGGACGAATGTCCTCATGTTGCACACTCGCCTCTTATGAATACGAGCGCGAATGGTTTGATTCCGGAGGTGAATCCCCGGACTCGTCGGATGTACCGAACATTTCATGCCGCAATTCAGGAGTAAGACTGCCGCGAGAAGCAGCAGTCTTCGTTTCTGCAACCGTACGGTCGGGCTTTGTGGACGACTTTAAGTCGGACGGGGTATGACTCACCCGAATAAAGCACCTCTATATCGTGGCCATGGTCCATGGGACTACAATCCGCAGCTTCGTCTGCGGGTGAAGAAGTTGCACGTGGATAAACACGTTCATTTGCATCTATGAATTTTTGCGGGATGCTTATTCGTAGCAGCAGTCGCACTATCGGCTGCTGTCGAGTCTTGAGTGTCTTGCCCATCGGCTGCACGCATTCGTGCAGCCGCTTCAGACGCGGCCTTGTTCGTGCACCGCATGGACGGACTTTTCATGCGCTGTTATGTCGAAATGAGAACGAAAAGACCAACAAGTGCTCCCCGTCCCCTGGAGCGACACGACGGTGGTCTTTCTGTCACCAACCAACAATATCATTCATTATAGTGACTGATAATTAAGGGAGGGGTGATGTAACGGGGTGAGCCCGTTACATAGAAATTGGTACAAAAGTTCTTATTTTTTAATGTTATTAATTTTGATAATATTCAATCAACATCACTCGAGAAAAGTATGGTTGTCGGAATATTACCTCTAAAGGTAATATCCGTAGAGGGGTCCACTTCTTGGTTGATGTACCGTGTACATCAACTAAATTAACCACCAATCGCTGATGGACGCGCGCAATGGGTGGTGGACAGAAGACTTACATAGGAGAGAGTAGTTTAATATAGTTAGATTAAGACGAAAGATGATTAAGCAAGAAACATAACTATATTTAAAAACAGTTCTACTTTTCCCTCAAGACAGGGCTTTCGGGTTCTGTATTGTCTTGGTCGCGATTCCTCACGCCACGTGTACGTAATGTCGGGCGTACGCACCCTTTTATTGTTATCAATACAAGGCCTTGCTCAGTTACCTGAGCAAGAGCGTGCCCCGTTACAGGGATAGCATCTTGATGTGTGGTGAAAATATCAAGAGGTGTTGTAAAAATAGCAATTCCTTCATTTTTTTGCATAATTTCCAAACCACGTCAGCATTATAACTTGTATCTCTCACTGACTCATGCGTCGATTATGAGAGAAAAGTTGCCGACACACCTTTGCTAGAGTTTTCGGGCGGGCTGCAGGAAACCGCCCAAAATGTTTCTGTACATAATGACAATGCGGCGTAATAGCTCGACTGAACATGACGCATTACGGTCCGACGGCCCAACGGACTCCACTCGACCTTCCATAGATATCTAAACTAATGGTAAATCGGTAAGTGATAAACCAGCGGCTAAATCTTTGCACAGCTGATGGTGCTTACTCCAGTGACGTCATGTAAACTGCCAGCCTGACAGCTACGCGTGGATACCAGATCCAACTTGTCTAGGTTAAAACCAGCGCACCGCTTCCATGTCGGCAACACGTAACAGTGAATAATTATCACTTAAATTGGATCACTTCGACCAAATAACGTAAAGCGCAGCATTTCTAATGCTGCAGCGACGATTTGCAGTGCTCAAAACCATTTAAGAGTGACAGCGTCTCAATTGGTATGATGCGGAGTCCGCAGAAGTAGATGTACAAGTGTTTATCGGTCCGAACTTGCGGTTTTGAAATAAGTAAACATCCGCAACGACAGGAAGAGCACTCGAGTTGCTCCGATATGTATGATCGATTGCTTATGCATCCTGCCAGCACCATTGCTAACATGTTTCGTTTTCACGTTGCGAATAAGATAGCGTCACAATTCATAGCACACAGCAGCAACGGTTCTTTTACGATGCGTAAGGTGGTGTCAGAATGAATGGGTCGTCACGTAATTTGACTTTTTGTCATGAAACGACAAAGGAATGACGTAGGTCTTGTCTATGTTGGTGATGTGTTCGATCAAATCTCCATTGACTACACCTTGACGTTGTACATGGAAGACAGCGCCACATTAGTAGACGAAATAGTGTTTCCTTTCTCACTATGGCTGATTGCTGTTGCTGGTTCTTGTCGGTATCGGATCGATTGTGCACAATATTATGGCTTATCGCCGTACGAACACGTGCTAAAATAAGTGAGGAAATTGTTTTGTGCTTGCGTTACGTTAGGTGGTTCATACTTAACGGTATTTATCCACCAGCACATTCTGTCATTCGTTTAGGGCATTGAAGATGCTGTGTCAAATGAGCAATGGTGTGTAGTGTGGTATTCTGGCTAAGTGTGCTGTGGCGGTGTAGTGTAGTATGGCGTAACTTGTAAAACGTGTGATGTGGTGGAGCTTGCCAATAGTGTGGTGGAAATAGATGTTCCCTAATAATATTAAAATATCAAAAACATTGCCTGACACCGCAAACGGCTCCTGTATATGTTGGATAAATTTCTGATGCAACGTCGTTGTAAGAATTTATTTTAGCATCTGGTACCACATGTTTTAAATGAATCTAGTGTCTACTTACTGACTTCATAACGTAGATAAATCTCACTAGCAAAAGTGGTGGCTAGTGCGTTGCTACCTCGCGTACATCTACATAGATAAAGGTATCACTTATTATTTGTGGCAGATTCACGCTAGGGGGAAAGGAAAGGATGCCATCAATTTGTATCTACCCAGGTTATAAGAAGATCAGGATGCGTATAAAAATCTGCTGGAAAGCTTAATTGGCATTTTTATTTGATTCGATCGCTGCATTACAGTACAACGGCTCCGATATGGGACCAGGTGTCACAGGTATAAGGCCTGTATCGATCTGGCGTAATCCTATCATACTTGAAACACGTTAAATGTCAAATGTGAAATTAAATCGATCGATGTGTATAAGAGTAGACCGCTAGCTATGGAACGAATTACTCGACGGTTAGGGTGATGCATTGGGATCTGTAATTTACCCCGTTTCGACCGATCCACACTATTATAAGTCGATTTAAAACGGTTAATATATGGCTTGGTGCGTTTTCTATAGATTGCGTCAGAGAGAGGTGTAAGGGCCAACTGAAGATATATCGGGATGTATCACCATGCATCCATCTTTACACCGAAACTGACAGTCGTAGATAGGGATGTGTATAAATAAAGAACTGCTAATGATGGTTAAAGGTGAAAACTAATAGGAAGTTGTTGTAAAACATGTGTGAGACAATCTTCATAAGTTCAGATCACAGAGCCGGTAAAAGATGCACAAATCGATACACATTGAATATACTTTCAATTTTTATGGCTTGATCATTATAAGGCAACTAATATATGTGAGAATATTCATAAAATATTGATATATGGCAATATTTGAGCTGTAATCCAATCTCGATTATAAATATAAAATATCATTTCTATTGTGACTACTGCGATACCGGCAAAGAAAATTTAAAACGTAATCAAGGAAACAGATACGCATCAAAGATAATCAGTTGGGAAGATATTCTGTGCTTAAGATAAATATATGAAAATTAATCTTGTACGAGGGAATAAATAATAGACACAGTGATGCGACTTCCTCGCAACAAGGCGTTTCCCTTCTCCACAAAAGATCAGTTTATCTTCCTGATGTATGATGGCACACGTATTCTAAGACCTTGAAAATTAATTTTAACTTTTTGATCGATCATAAAAAAAATTCGGGTTATATAGTACGGATAGCGCAAGTAACAGCAATTATCAACCGCGTTTATGCGCAAAGTATAAGGAAAGGGCAGTACATCAAGATGGCAGGACGGATTGAGCGTAACATAAGATTAATCTGAAAGATGATTGATACTTCACTGAGCGAAAGGTGACGCTAAAGTTCCGGATCGCTTTGTGAGAATTTTCGCACATTAATCAAACCTTGACCCCAAAAACAGAGCGAGATCTACATCTCTTAAGTCTGTAATGAAGCGCTGAAGCTATCTTAATCGAGGGGTATACAAGATTGATACAAATATTTCTAACAAGGCACGGATTGCGAAAATCATCCGTAAGTCCATAGAAGATTTAGCCTCACCTCAGCACTTTTGAAAGATAGACTTCGCTACACTGTGACAATTATTTGTTGTAGATAAGCTAAAGCTTTTTTCAACATATCAAGCGTATATAAATGTTAACAATTGGTCTCGACTTGACTTTGTTATTTAACAATAATGTATCGTGACGCCTACTTACTCACTCTTGCGTGCGTCAAGCAAAGATTGGCGTGTTGGTATAAAGCGTGTAATAGCTAATCAGCATACCTATTGGTCACTGCAACATATTTCTGTAGATTGTGATATTTCAGGAAGAATTTTTAGCATTATATGTTGTCATTTCTTGCAAACGATAATGTTGTGCAGCAAATTATCCGTTTCGCATGTAATACGCGGTATCATAGCTATCAGATTTGGCCTTCTTAGACATGGTCCCTGTCACACCATTGTTAGGAATTGAAAATTATCACGGTACGCATGCACAGAATGGCGCACCAATATGTTTCAGAATACGGTTGAATACTTACTCTATGCAGGAAAATCATTTTTGACATAATGCTACGATAGAAATAGCTTCATATCACAAGATCTATGGAAAGTAAAACGCAGGTGCATACAGGGCGCCATCATGATGTGATGCGGACCGCTTCATAGTTTTCAATAAAATTTACCCACATTATCGGACTTTTTGCACAACACGAACAAGAAGAGACACGATATGGCCATCCACGCGCTTACAATTTCACTACTGTAGCTATCAGTACCAAAAGAAAGCAGATATAAAAAGCATGCAGGGGGATGACTACCCGGCACCGTCAATGACCGTATACAAGAGGACTTGGTCGAAGCTCAATTGAATATCCTTGACACATTAAAAAAGAAATTAGGACAACGATTAAGTGACAAAGACTTTCCAGATGCAAATAGGCATGTACATCGCTGAAGATGAGGGAGCTGATGCAGGCCAAGATCTACGGTGAGCATCGCGCGTGGATCTATTGACAGAGGTATGTTTATTTAATAACCCGGTGCAGAATACGCTAGCAGGGTATTCGTGGCACGCCTGAATGTATAAAATTTAAAAGCCATAACTTGCGATTCTCTATGATAGATCGGCTAAACATCTTCTTATTATGTAAAGAACGTGCGCGGTATTGCGCCCTAACACTTCCGCTGGAGCCTGCACAGCTTCAATGGTACCTACCTTTACCAAAGCCGCAAGCCCCGCCAACCTCGCGCTCGAAAGCCCCTGCACCAAATCATATTCGAACGCCCAACGCGAGGCAACACAAGCTAGAGACATAGAAGCTCTACAATACTGATATTTTCATCCGAATAAAGCTGTTTCTTGCCTGGGTAAGGTTTTCTATTTGCTAGTAGATATGGCTTAATTTTTCGATCGTTAACTTAGCAAGAGGGGTAAATACGACCGATTGACGCTCTAATGCATTTTTTTAAATTACGGAGCGCTAGTATAACACATATATTGTCAATTGATGTACTGTCCTTTTAATAATAGAGCATGCGATAAACCGAATGTGTATCTATTAAGGGTGACCGTAATCTCAGCTTACTTAATTCAAGTGACAACGACAAAGAATATCACCTTTTATTTGTGGCCAGAACATTTTATATACCTTGTCGAGGTCAGCACTGTGGCTGGAGGAGCCGACAAATAGGATCTCGACAACATCGCGCTTATAACTTTTCCCGATCTGACCTAATTACGAATGAAAAATGTATCTTATTCCACGCAGAAGGTATCACACATTTTGTACAGGTAGTTAACCTGGTAGGAGGATTATTACGCTTTTAAAAAGATTGCCATCACTTGCATTCATAAGCAAGTGTCGACAAAAAATTGTTTCACCTGCTTTAGACGTGGCAAGTATGACACGTCAAGCCTAAGGTGGTCGAGATTGTTACTGTTGACACAGATGACCTTTGTCACAATCATAGAGACGGCAATAGTGTTTTGTGATAGCGATAGACCAAGGCACGAGCAAGTAGGGATCGCTTCGTGCCGATTATAGACGGGAAGAAGCAATTTAAAGCTAAAGCGACCTTTTTGGCGACGACAGAACCATATACAAAGATATAGACGACTCTTTATCAACTCGCGCCCAGAATACGGGAGATGTTTAGCTGCAAGAACATTAAGTATCTGGTCTAAGGCCTGTCAAAAAAGCTGGTGCTTTTTGGCAGCGTGGTGCCTACATTCGGATGGAAAACATACAGCAGCAAGACGTGACGCTGACTGGGGTCTACCTCGCACTCGTAATCTCTCAATTTTCACTGACGAACATAAAGGCCGACCTCTCGGGCTATAGCTCGTCCTGGGCGATGCAAAGATCACCCTAGCAAGAAGCAGCTTAAGAAGGCGTAATTTATATTTCTATGAGCGCAAAATAAGTACGTTCAGACATGAACAGCGGGATTATATTTGGAAGGGCCAAGCGATGGCCCGACGTCAACGTTAACTCTACATTTGACAAAGTGAATCTGCCACGGGTGCACCGAGTAGCTTTTGTTACTGCAATAACAACCGCTTCAAGTTCTTGTTGTATTTATCATTTTAGTGTATTAAACGCGACAATCTTTTCGATATCCTTTAAAGCATCGTGCGTGACAAAGCAATTGTCCATACTAATCAAGAAGAGAAGACAAAGACACTTAATCACGCAAAGCATCTATGGCGTAAAAATGATTACACATTTTTGATAGGTACAAACTTCTATATATATATATATATAATTTCATATATATACATGTCGAAAGGGTAATTTCTTTGAGTGCAGTCTGAACTATAGCTTGCACGCGTTTAAAGGGGTGATATGCATATTCTAGGTAGACGTAGGCCGATGATGGTATTATAATTGTTCGGGATTGGATATAAATTTGCTTTCAAGAGATTTTTGACGCAACCGACGGTTGCTTTAGATCTATCTGATTATGATGATCCGATCCACCATAATATCGCCTTGCAAAAAACAACAAAATATTCTTATTCAATTACAGAGCTTTTTGACTGTCTTGCAATTTTGAAGAAGGTCTTTTAAAATCCTTACTTGTCATTGCAGGAGTAGTTGATTGGGTAAGTAAATATCATACTCTAGTTGAATAAATTCAGGTTTACTACTTGCGTAGTAGCGTGGCAAAAGTTCTTGATCGCCGAGGGACCAAAAATTTGCCGCTCTATAGACAAGCCTGCGTGCTCGCCTCAACTTTAATATTTATATAATATATGAATTTATGTGTATAAATATAGGGCTATAAACTTGGATTTCAGCTCTTTGCATTACAGAACTTACTGCCGCGCATCATCCGTACCTGACAGCTGTCTTTATTCGTTAAGTTTACACTAGTCACCATCCATAAGAAACTATCTTGCTTGACAAGTTCACGTAAGCCTGATCGCATCACCTAAATCTTGCAACCTGGATAGATGTGTATCAAATAATGAGTAGATGCAATTACGTACCCAGCACAAAACGATACAAATCTTTCTATCGTCCCGTACTTTATATGCAATGTTTTGACAATTTATCATTAATCCTTCATCCGTATTGTTTCATTTCTGATCATATCGGACTCGTATATACAACACCTTTCCACAATCAGTTGCCTTCACCCTTAATTTCATATATATTTAGTAAATACTAACCCTGCACGAAAAAATGAAGCGATAGTTATGTGCACAATCCAAATTTAGTATACTTTTTTAAGCTTTGCATATCGAATTTTGTAATTTATAGCGCATATTGTCACATGTGTAGATGGTATAATCGATCAGATTGTTGCATTAATTGGAACATTTCTGCTCTTATTATATAATATTCGACCACATTCAATATTCACTTAAACCGTAATTACTTGTCTCGTGCTAATTTATCGATTGATAATGAGTCAAGAATCGCAGAGAATTCGTAAGCCTGTAGCTATATCGTTTATCACACACTAAATACCGAACCTTCGATTTGATCATGCCGCTCGTAAAAAAGATTTAAAACGCTACTTATTGATTGTAGAAGCTGATCGAGAGTAGCCAAGAATTAATACCATTTTAATACGTACGTACTTCCATACTCACGATGAGGAATATTTCGTTTGCATAGTCTTTAATATTTATCCGGCGACACCTCTACCAAAGAGTTAGACCAGGAGATCCTAAAGTTAAATCTTATATTTAGATAAAAGTATATATGTAACGGGGCACACCCTTGCGTAACTTAACGCAAGGGTTTTGGGTGCCCCGACGGACGTACACGTGGCGAGCGAGGAAGCGTAGGTAGGGTAAAAGTAGAACTGTTATATTAATATAATTAAGTCTTTAAACTACTGTCTCTTCGTTTGACTTAGTTTAACTATACTAATATAACTGGATGTATGGTGACGTCTCGTCACCACTCATTGCGCGCGTCTTGCGGCGATTGGTGGGTTGATATCATCAAGATTTCAACCAATGAACAGACCCTTTGGTCGACCCTTCAATATCACCACTTTAGGGATATTGTTTAAAGAATATCCATCTTTATATTCTTTATTGTCACTTTCCTTAAAGTGACAATTTCATGTAACGGGCTGAACCCGTTACATCACCCCCCCCTTAACTGATAGTCACCGTGTGACTAACGAAAATATGGAGGCCACCCGTTGGCCACCATTGGGACAGGGAGCACTTGTTGGGTCCGTTCCATTCACTTTCCGCTTGACCTCGCATAGTTAACATGTCTATGCGAGGTGACTCAAGACCCACACAGCCCGGTGCTGTGCAAGCCTCTGCGGCAGACGATTCGTCGTCTGCCGCCCCTTCTTCGCCTGCAGCAACAGGTGCTGCAGGTGCACGCGGTATCACACCGCGTGCGCACGATGACCCTTGTGCGAGTTGTGTTGACAACTCGCAGCGTGCACATAGAGATTTGTATTCCCTAAATTCGCCCTGGGGAAGGGCACACATCTCGGCTGAGATGCGTGACGCGATTGCAAACTTGCAATCCGTCTACAAGCGCCTAGGGCTCGTTGTTTACCGATGGGCCACAGGACTCATCGGATGGGTCTCGTCATACTGGCGGACGAGACCTTCAACATCCATCAACAGCTGAGAGCGGGGCTCCCAGCTGTTCCAAGAGGGTGGATACCCCCGCCACTGACCGAGGTAGCGCGTCCTTGAACCTGAATCGTCACGGTGATTCAAGATACGCTCCACTAGAAAGCGTTGATCACCGTGAGCATCCACCAAAGGATGTGGTGGAGGAGGAAAGACATCCTCCAGATGATTCGCTTCACCATCTCGACCCTTACGAGATGGATCGCGCAATCGATGAATTGCGCGATGACTTGAAGCACGAGCGCGACCGGCGCTACGCTTTGACTGATATCGTGCGGAAGAACCGCAAGGATCGCGAGGCTGATCGGGCGAGCGACCGCGCCGATTATGCCACAGCGCAGCTTCAGGTCGAGCGGGATGTCCGCTCCCTATTCGGCGAGCTGGCGACAGCTCGCGGGGAGATATCTCGGTTGAGTTCCGAGGTATCATATCTGCGCGACCAGACGGATCGTCTGGAGCGCGAACGCAAGAACTTGATGGATGTTCTTGAACGTGGGGGCTATCTTCATCGGAAGAAGAAGGCTCGTACTGACAGTACGACCTAAGCCTCCCCACGTAAAACGTAGGATGCGTGCGCATCCTACGTGGCGATTCGAGTGTGTATGCATTGCCCTTGCGATGCAACACTCGAAATGGCCCAATGTATTTCGGCAGTAGTTTACTACTGCCGACACTAGTGACTGCATGTCCAGGTAAGTTTACCGTAGACAGTAGTACTAGGTCGTTAACCTTATATGAAAGAACATTTGCGCTTCCATTCTTGTCTGCGTTCCGTTTCTGACGGTCCACCGCATTTGCGATGGAGTCCTGAACGAAACGGACTACCGCTTCTCGAGTCAGCAGGAAGTTCTCTGCTGACTCTTTGTTTTGTCTGGCAGTGCGCTTCGTGCGCACTGCTAAGAGATTGCTCTCTTCTTCAGCGAGGTTGTCTTCTTCCTCGCTGACATAATCATTGGCGATGCTGAATATACCAGCATCGTCATCATCATCCGAATCAATAATAGCGTCGTCGCTATTATTGAGATGATCTTCTTCATCGATGTCGACTTGATCGACATCGGCATCATACGTGACGACGTTAACGTCGACACGTGATGAGCAAGAGCCAAAACGGTTTTTGCTCGAGCGAGTCCCTCCCCCTTATCCAAGAGTCACACTCTATAAGGGTGGGCACTCGTGGATGGCGTAGGCCATTCACGTACAACGGTGTGTGCTGTGTTGAAGCATGCACCGAATTATTGATGGCGAATTCCACCATGGGTAGGAATTCGCTCCAACTCGGAAACGAGTGGACATATCCTCGAAGGATCTCTTCGAGGACACGGTTCGCACGTTCCGTCTGACCATCTGTTTCTGGATGGTCAGAAGTGGACATCTTCAATCGTGTTCCGAGAGTACGGAACACGGTTTGCCAAAATGCCGCCGTGAACCGAGGGTCACGGTCGGATACGAGTTCACGGGGTAACCCGTAAAGTCGAAACACAGTGTCGATAAAGACACGCGCACATTAGTGAGAGTTGGCCGACTCAGGGACAGCAGCAAGATGGACCATCTTGCTGAATCGGTCAACAAACACAAGAATACCGTTATTCTTGTGAGCGTCTTCGGGAAACCCGAAGACGAAGTCCATTGAAACGGACTGCCAGCACTCTGTCGGAACAGGCAGAGGCTGCAATGGCGCACGGGATGAAGGACTAGGCTTCACCCGTTGACAAACCTCGCAAGCACGTATGTACTTGCGGACAAACTGATACTGGCGGGGCCAGTAAAAGGCACGACTTACCGTGAGGTAAGTCTTTTCTCTCCCACGATGGCCGCTTGTTGGGGCATCGTGACACTCGTACATGATGCGCAAACGCAAATCATGATAAGCGGGTACGACGACACGAGGCGTGTCGTCGGCAACAGCTGTATAGTACAGCAATCCGTTGCGTGTACTTTACCGATCCGATGAGGATCGGTACAAAGCCGGTAAATCCCTCATGGATTTACTGGATGGATTCATCAGATGATCCATCAATCGCAGAAGATCCTTATCTTCCGCGTATGCCTTTCGTACGTCGTCAAGTTTACTTGACGACGGGACACTGACTGACAGTGTCGCAACAGTGGGCTTATCCTCACTGTTGGATTGTGCGACCGGCTCGAAATCGGGCCGGCGCGAAAGCGCATCAGCGACGACATTGAGTCGTCCTGGTTTATACTCCACGGAGAAGTTATACTCCGCGAAGAAAGACAGCCACCTCGCCATTCTTTGCGAGAGGTGTGGGCTGTTTACGGTCGTGCGTAATGACGCATGGTCCGTGTAGACAACAAACGGTCTATCTCCCAAGAGATAGACGCGAAACTTAGCCAGTGCGTATTTCATGGCAAGGAGTTCCTTGTCATGCACTGGGTAATTACGCTCAGCTGCTTGCAGCTGACGCGACTGATAACAGATGACGCGCTCCACGCCATCTGCATCGAACTGCATTAACGCACAGCCGATTGCGAAATCGCTGGCGTCACAGACCACATGAAATGGTCTGTCCTGATCTGCAATCGCCAAGATCAGCGATTGCATCAAGCTTTGCTTGATACCTTCAAAGGAACGCTGGCACTCAGCGTTCCATGACCACTTGACATTTTTCTTGAGTAAACAAGAAAGATGTACCGTCATCTCGGCGTAGTTGCGCGAGTACTTGTGCAAGTACACCGCTAAACCAAGGAACTTCCGAAGTCCCGTGACATCGACTGGCACAGGCCAGTCGGTGATCGCCTAGATCTTTCGGGATCAGGGCGTACACCGTGTTTACCCACGATGCACCCAAGAAGTGATATTTCGCTAGCCGCGATTGTACACTTCTTGAGGTTTTCGTGAAACTTATGCTTGCGCATAGGTTGAAGAACCTGACGAACGTGAATTCTATGAACTTCAACGTCCGTCTTTCCGTCCATAGCCCGGCTATGGACGAACACATCGTCGAAGTAACTCGGTGCGAAGTCTCGCACCGGTCTCAACAGATTTGTGACACATCTGTTGAATGTTGCAGGGGCATTACTCAGCCCCTGTGGCATCACTAGCCACTCCCACAGCATTCCTCTGGTGGTTCTCACTGCTGTGTACGGGATGTCCCGTTCACGCATCAGGATCTGATAGAATCCATCCATCAGATCCATGGACAAAAAGATGGTACTCTTTGACATACCATCTATGATTACGTCCTTCCTCGGTATCGGCGTCTGAGCCGGTACCGTTGCAGCATTCAATTTGTTGAATGCGTGCACTATCCGCCACCCTCCTGTGGCCTTTCGCACACAGAAGGTCGGAGAGCTGTGAGGGGATGTTGATTCCCTCACATGGTCCGCTGCTAAGCGATCGGCAAAGAACTTGTCGATCGCTAGTACTTGTTCACGAGGCAGTGGCCACTGCTTCATGACACAGTACTTCGAGCCCGGTTTGAGCTCGATCTCGTGTCGAGTGCCTTTTTCCTTAGGCAACTCGCAAGGTACGGATTCAGGGAACACATCCCTGAATTCGATCAAATCCTTATACAAAGGATTTGCCTGAAGCGACTCCCAGGATTGGGACGTGTATCGATCAATACGAGTCTTCTCATCGAGGACACTTTCGTCCATCGATGAGCTGCTGAGAACCCGTTCGTTCTCAGCAAATACTGTTGCTGACCGAATGTCGGTCACATACTCATCCTCTGTGACGAGTATGCAGATCTGCTTGGACTTTGTCACTACGCAGATCACGCAAGAACCGTTTCGGTTCTAGCGTTGGCAACTGAGTTATCTCCGAAGTCAACTTCGGAGGCACAATCAGATCAAGCGTATAAGCGCCTACGCTTGATCCGTCATTAACCAAGACGTTCAACGTCTCGGTTTCTTCCTGGGAACTTGCTTCCACAGGTTGCTGAGGGCCTAATCTCTCAGAAAGCGACTCTTGAGGAATTCCTTCCTCAAGTACGTGGGGACTTATTCCCTCGACGTCTTCCGACTGTGGCTGTGCAACCACAGTCAGGCACCGATCCTCTACGGTCGACTCTCCAGTCGACCTAGGATGTCCATGTTGCCCTTTGAAGGCAACAGATTTCTTTCTTCTAAGATGCTGCCCGCTAGGCATGCATCCATGTCCCGGTCCACTCGACTTATTCGAGTGGTGGACCTTCGGCGCAGCCTGTACATCTGTACAGCCGCCGGGAGCTTGATCCACAGTGTAGTGATCAACTACACTGTGATCTTGTGCAGTCGTGCTAACGAACGTACCGCAAGTGAGGCCATCGCACTCACTCGCAGAACATCCACACGCTTGCGGACGCTCCAAGATGTTCATCAGATGGCCATCTGATGAACAAGCGGCAGGCATCTTCACGGATCGATGCTGCCAGATCACTCTTGGCTCGTACCTTCTGAGCCAAGGTAATCCCAGGATGACATCAAATTGGTCATCCAGATCCAGTACGATGAAATCATAATCGTACTGTTCGCCCTCCAACGTGTAGTGGATTCCTACTACACGTTTCTCAACGGTAATCGATGCGCCTGTTGCAAGGCGCACCTTCATCCTCGTTAGGGGGAATGTCGCGCTCCATGAACTTGAGCCTACGACCCTCGAGTGACTGGCGTCGAACGAAGTTGTTCGACGCCCCACAGTCTACTAGGGCACGAAGCGACAAATCATTTGTTGCTTCCAACTTTAAGGTGATGAGCGAAACGTCATCACCAGGTGCAGAGACACACAATGATTGTGTATCTGGAGCAACTTTCGTCAAGAGATTTGCAAATTCTCTTGAGGTTGCTGGATCAGTAGGGCGCTCCGCCCCTACTGACCCCGACCATTTTTTGATGGTCCGTCTCGCTGTTGCGGCTTCGCAACAGCGCTGGACCCACGCCCATTGCCCTTTCTGGCGAATGGTCGTCCATTTCGCTCAGTACTGTTTGGTACTGTGCGTGGTGCACTACACTCGTATGCGTAGTGCCCTAACTTCTGACAGCGATTGCACTTCTGCAATCGCTTGTTGTTTAAAAAGCGAGGTCTCTCGCTCTCAACATAGCAGAGGTCCGTCTCGGTGGACGATAAGAGTTTGAGCTAGCATGAGCCTGTCTCATGCTAAAGTCTTCCTGTTCCGCGGCTGATATCGCATCTTCCAGCGTGTTCAGTTCAAGGCGGAACAGGTGGCTCCTGACGGGCCCTTCTGCGAGCCCTTGCATGAACACCGTAATCAACGTGTGTTCATGTACTGGGTTGGCATTTATGCTACTCGCAAGGAGTCGTATATGTTGAGCGTAAGCGTGCACATCACGCTTACCCTGCTTGAGTTTCAGGAGCTCTGAACGAGCCCTGAACTCAGCCCGTGACGGATCAAACGTTTGTCTGAGCCAAGACTTGAAGTCATCTAGCGACCTAAACACGTTTGGGTCGCTACTCTCGAGTCCCAGGGACCAAGTTTTGGCACGCCCTGCCAAGTGGGTCTAAGCAAATGTGAGTTTCATTTGCTCATCTTCGACGCGGTGAGCCCTTAGGGCTCTGTCGAGTTCGACAAACCACAGTAACAGGTAGTCCTCCGGGACTCCACTGTACTTGGAGATGTCAACTTTCATGACTTCGGGACGACGCGCATGCGCCGTCCCGCCCACAGCAGCATGGAATTGCTGCTGTCTCAACAGCTCCGTCTGTTGAGCACCGAGTTCTCTCAACTGCTCGGCCTGTTGAGAGCCTTGCTGGTGAAGCAAGGCTACTTTCTCCCTCTCGAGAGCAAGTTCATTCTGAATGAACTTGGCAATAGCGGCATGTTGTTGGTCTCTGTCTAGAGACTCCAACATGGTGCTAACGACGAGTTCGCCTACGGTAGAACTCATTCGTTCTACCGCACCCCATTCGATGTCACTCAAATGGGTTAAACCCTTCACGCGTGGCGTGAAAGGTGTCTTCTTCATCCAACATGTTCATGTTGGATGATGTGGTCCTTGGAAGGACTACAAAGTGCTACCAGGTGTAACGGGGCACACCCTTGCGTAACTTAACGCAAGGGTTTTGGGTGCCCCGACGGACGTACACGTGGCGAGCGAGGAAGCGTAGGTAGGGTCAAAGTAGAACTGTTATATTAATATAATTAAGTCTTTAAACTACTGTCTCTTCGTTTGACTTAGTTTAACTATACTAATATAACTGGATGTATGGTGACGTCTCGTCACTACTCATTGCGCGCGTCTTACGGTGATTGGTAGGTTGATATCATCAAGATATCAACCAATGAACAGACCCTTTGGTCGACCCTTCAACATCACCACTTTAGGGATATTGTTTAAAGAATATCCATCTTTATATTCTTTATTGTCACTTTCCTTAAAGTGACAATTTCATGTAACGGGCTGCCCCGTTACAATATATGCGATCTAATCCACGATTAGAATAACTAGAAGAAAGTTTGGATTATTTTCCGAACAATCGGTTTCACGCTATCGTGGTGACAGATCGCGAGGCGGTCAAGGTCATGATCGATATTCAATATGTTGTTCTCAAATACATATTCAGAAATCGTGGAGATGTCTATCTTCTGTCGCAGATTAAGTAAAGATGCAGCGACCAACTTCGAAAACGTCTCTTACACTGTACGTCTTCGACTTCTTCATTTTTGAGTCTGCTAGATAATTGTTCGTGTGTTTAAATTTACGAAACGAAAGGTCATATAAATAATTTGTTACTTAAAAGCGAGTGAAAATCTGCATCTATATTCCGAAAGTCATAGACGACGGTCTATCTTTCTACGCGAGGAATTTATCTGCCGTGTATCTTGAAAGTAAAACTTAAGATGCCAACCTTAAAGAAAGATTTACCCCCACTAACAGCAACGAGAGCTGCCGATGCGCGCACTCAATTAACATTTTAACCATGAAGGCTTTCCATATGTCACCAATTATGCGTCGTCACATTTGATCTTTCTTTGAAAAATTATCTCTTAAGATAGCGTGATATCAATGCTTGATTTAGAATTACGATAAAAATTCGAAGGCTAAAGCCGTCGCTCGTAAACTCTTGTTTGCATCCTATTTTTTCTAAAATAGCCTAGATTTCATTATTTTTTGCGATGACGTCGGATAAACATCGATAATATGACTTGACGACCAACCTGATTGTTATTCATTCCATGCATGTCTTGCGGAAATGACGCAATAATTTATATCACATCCCCTAGGCTCGCTAACTTACGTATGCACAACTTCATGTGGCTTTTTTTAATACACATTCTCTGACGACGACACATTAATTTTTGCATCCCCTAATTTTGAACTATCATAGCATTAGTATCATTATTGTGTTTCACTATCTTCATTTAAGCGCATATCGTGTCCCTATATACATAATTTTCGTATATTTGCAAATTTTAATATTCCTTAATGTAGTAATATCTTACGTTAACACGTGCAGTACAAACGCCGATTTTTAGCCTAGTCCATCCCTCAATGATGTATGACCTATTCTACCGATTATTGATTGAAACGTTGTTTTTTCGCTAAGTCTCGTAAAAAAATTTACAGAAGATGACATGAATGTTTTAACGACGTTTTCAATCAACAATTCCAGCATGTTTAAATGTGTTGCTGCTGTACAAAGTTCGCCATGAATATAGAAAGGACTACTGTCTGGCTGAACACGACCTCTTTTAGTACAATGGGTGGTTCCAGAACAATTTGTCGATTTATTACCTGAATAGTGCTTAGAGGTAATTCTTAACCCTCTATTTAGATAGGGCTGGGAAAGTTACATCTACATTTGAATCTTCAGACTAACATGGTTCTTTTGGACGCGCATATCCCGCCTTTAGAATGTCGTCCAAGATTTAATTGTATAAATCGAGAAAATGGGAATGCCTGTCATTTTCAAATTCGGTTTCAACATTTTTGTGCCTTCATTTCATTTGCCGCCCCACTAGATATCTGATGCACACGTCCTCCCTTTATGCCTTTACAAATTGTTTGAATTTTCATGGGAGATAACTTCGTTCACCTATAGCAATATATATCTCACTTATCGCACTATAAAGTTAGAATGAATACAAGGCAACCGCCACTATTTAAATGAGAAAAGATTAAGTAATCCTGCTCCTATGATTTGGTAGACATTAGCAATATTGTCAATAGTATAATCAAAATCGTCACTGCCGACAATTGTATAAACATAATTACAACTTTTTTATGTGCGCCGCGGTCAAGCCACAGAGTCATCATATGTAATACTGGCACAATAATCAGTGTTCCGTTTTGTTTTTCACATAACAATTGATGGAACAATACCTATACAATAAATAACTGATGCGGTTCCTAACGCGGGCAAGAATAATATATGTTAATAAGCGCGACTAGGTCTGGTTGTTTAATGCGAGTATGCTTAAATAATTAGCCGATCGCGTGAGCTGGAACACCCGTTTATTAGTATTTTGGCTTCTCATTTGCGATGCTCCGCATGGAAAAATCATAATATGTGTTACAAGTAAATATAATTAATACGTGTTATATGCCTGCAGAACTGTACACTGATAATCTCGCTATAACACAGGTCTCCTTATTTGTTGTAGTTTTATAATTTAATAATATTTACTAGTCAATCCTAATGTTCCCGTGTGATTCTCGTCCGAGACCCCTAAGATCACTTCGTTTCATTTTATAGCTTACCTGAAATCTAATTATCGTTCAAACAATAGAATATCATTAATTTCTACAGAAGCACCGATTCACTCTCATTATATAATAAAGGTTAAATATGGCCTAGACAGATGTGAGACTTGAACTCACGAAGGTTACCCCAATAGATTTCGAGTCTATCGCCTTAACCGCTCGGCCAAGCTGTCCTCGTGTGACTTTTCGCCACATACTGTGCCACAGCGTCAACACCGCTTTTACAAGCATCACAAGATGAATCAGACAGCACATACATCCGTGGTCTTCTGCAAACGCCCTTAGAAATAGCCGAACATCTGTCCTACATCGCTTGCGCACGATGTCTGTCGAAGCAAGCATCACATGTATGCACTCTCGTCATGGTCTCTATACTCTTTCAATCAGCGACCAGTCTACCTTAGTCGATGCGCAAGATAACACCACCTTTCGAAGCAGCACCAATGGAGTCCAACGAAATGAGATGACACATACGAATGGCATCGACAGCTGTGAGACTTGAACTCACGCGGGTTACCCCAATAGATTTCGAGTCTATCGCCTTAACCGCTCGGCCAAGCTGTCCTCGTGTGCCTATCGCCACAGACTGTGCCACAGCGTCAACAGCGCTTTTACAAGCATCACAAGATGAAACAGACAGCACATACACCCCTGGTCTTCTGCCAACGCCGTTAGAAATAGCCGAACATCTGTCCTACATTCCTTGCGCACGATGTCTGTCGAAGCAAGCATCACATGTATGCACTCTCGTCATGGTCTCTATACTCTTTCAATCAGCGACCAGTCTACCTTAGTCGATGCGCAAGATAACACCACCTTTCGAAGCAGCACCAATGGAGTCCAACGAAATGAGATGACGCATACGAATGGCATCGACAGCTGTGAGACTTGAACTCACGCGGGTTACCCCAATAGATTTCGAGTCTATCGCCTTAACCGCTCGGCCAAGCTGTCCTCGTGTGCATTATGGACTCAGACTGTACCACAGA
>CANTFL010000431.1:0-26367 GCA_947650285.1 Hyaloperonospora brassicae | reverse complement strand
AAACGACAAATTGTATTGCTAAATCTTTTTACAGCTAGCTGAGAACGTTGGCATGGTATGGACGGTGAGTCTGGACGCTTTCAACGCACAGTGTCAGTTACGTCGAAACGTCCGAGCAAAAGTGTGTGTTCGTCGTTCACGAATGCGTGTGTTTATTTGTCGATCGCAATGTTGTCGACATAAACAAAACACTGCTTATTGCGTACGTTTATTTTACACCGCATTTCCCAATAAAGTATACATTTTTTACACCTGCTAACCACACCTACATCTTCATTTACGTTATTGAACATGCACAACAATTTTTTGACAAACTATAATTAGGCGACAACTTCGTCCGCTTATGTAATAATAGCTTAGTTTGAGCTAGCGCGTAAGCTAAATAAGGGGCTGTTGTGTCTGATCTCACGGCTTAGTAATCAAGACTGCTACACCTATTTCTGCATAAATGTACCCTTCGGTTAGTCCCGATATCCGCATTCCTATTTCTTATAATCACACGTCCCAATAAGAGCCAACACCGCGAGAATATCATGAATCTATGCCTATTTCTTCGGGTTGCACACTTTTCTGAGAAAGCCACCGTATGTGTATCTACAAATTTGTAGTGAAAGTTCCGTCGACATATACTGTCAATTACAAAACATTGTAGCAATCACGTAAAGATCTGATAACGTGGCATCATACCTTTACTTTACATATAGTATTACGAGACGTGTTCTTTAGACGGACACAATATATATTCTTGCCTTACTTCGTCCTCTTACTCGCTAAAGACAACTTGATGCTTCATATTCTTTTACTGATTAAACGGACACAGATCCTATATGCGGTGGTTGGTAACCTACCAACCGCCGCTGAACTCCAATTCATCGCCCTTATTCTTCTCGTAATCCCATATGTTTGACCCTTTTCGTGTTCCCATTTCCTGACCTTGTCCGATAACCTACATACAAGGAAATACGTATATACAGTGGTTCTTATCATCACACGACATCATTCGGGATTTTAAATCGTTTAGTATTGGTGCATCTTGCATCCCACCTACATATTAAAAAAAGTATCAGTATTGAGCGCATGCAATATCAACGAAAACGGGGAGTGCGTTTGTGCGAATAATATTTGCAGTTTAAGGGCCTGCTTTACCTAATTGGCCGACAAAAACGAAAGCCGTTTGCGTGTTCGATAAAATTATATTCGTTCTCTTACGAGCAAATGGAGGTATCTCTCCTTTATGGTAATGCCATGTTGTGTGAATATCATTGGAAATTTCCCACCGACTAGTCTACGTCCATTAGAAATTCTTAGCATCTCTCAAGGTGGCACTATATTTAATTTAAATTTAATCTGTAAAATTATATTGTTTTGTAGCTCTCACTTTTTGATCTCTTTTGTTGAACTGATGTGGTGAGTATATGACCTGCCTCTATGAATTGACATCGATTCCACTCCGTCTGAAATTCAAAAATATTGTCGAGCTTTAACACGGCTCGTGACGGCTCAAATGATTGACTGTGACCAGCTTAGTAGGTCTTGAGCGGTTCAAAAGCGTATGGGTCTTGGATATCAAGCCTTTGTGACCAAGTATCGGGTCGCTCAGATATGTATAACTGAGCCTATACAATTTGTTTTGTCGTAGACGACTCAACGGGTCTTTATGACATCGTTCAACTCCACAAAGTATCTTAACAATAAGTACTCATTGACCTCCTAACAGTTATGGATTTCAGTCTTCATGGTTTTAGGTAAACGCATTTGCATACATTAATTAAAGCAGCTCCAATTGCAGCTTTTTCAACAGATCTGTGTACGAAACGATTAGCCTTCTCAACTGGTCCGCCTATTAATATTCTTACTGGTGAAGCAGAAAAACTATATCTACTTTCTTACGAAGTTTATCCTGAATGAGCTTTAAGTAGGGTCGTGCTGTTGTCTCTTCGATAGCCTCCGACATTGCACAAGTGGAAAAATCGCCATGAGGATCATGGGACAAGTTTCTATTTGTACATTATTATACACTATGAAATCACTCAAATAGTACAGCTTTCACGCGTAGGTTGAATAAATTACTCGTCTACATGAATATGTATATGAAGGTAAAATAGGCATATGAATGGAACAAGAGGTGCTCTGTGCCAGGATGTGTGATCGCAGAACATCACGTAAACGACCTATGCGGAGGATTGATAAATGGACTAAGCAAGACTTTTTAAATTTAAGAGAGTCGCAATTAATTCTAAGAGTAATCAAGTGTCTTTGATAAAACCGTTTTTTCGTAGTTTCGCTAAAATTAACAACAAACTATCGCTCTAGAATTATGCTCACTACCCCTGGTTCGCGTCTGGTATCGATGTTGGTTTACATGGCGTGTATTAGTCGATAAGTAACTGGATTCGAATACGGCGCGCGCCACCACTACCTGCAAGACTGCAAAAATTATTTTCTCTTCCGCTTATTCGTCTACTTATCACAAGGGTCGTAAAAACATATTTTAGAAAAACTGATTCGAGAATTTGTAGGCGAGAAGATAACAAAGTCCCATTTATTCGCAAAAATAAAAAAATATATGCCCTACTTAATCACGAAAAAAACTACCCACGTCCTTGGGTACTTGTGTTTATTTGGTCCACATGCAAATATAAATTTTTGGTCATTTTGTTTTGTGAATCCCTATTCACGGCCTTGGTCAATCTTCGTACTGTTAGGGAAGTCGAGGAAAGGGTTATGCCGCCGGCATGCTGCGCTTGCAGCCACCAGTTGCGGGCGCAGACGACAGATGTGAGGACGTGAACGCGTCTTTGTATCGTCTTTTGCGAACTATAACACTGTCAGTCGGTGCTAATGTTGTCGATATTAATGTTTTTGTTATTTCTGTTTTCGTTGATGATGTTCGAATTGCTGGCGTTGTTGTTGTTGCTACAACTGATGTTGCTGTACCTATTGCTGTTGTTGCTTCTCGTTGCTTTTTTGATACTGCTGTTGATGCTGCTGTTCTTGGAGTAGAATCTCCGATTACTTTTGTTGTTGATCGACTCGAGAGATCTCGTTTCTATTCCCACTGATCAGCTTGGATACTTTGAAACGATTAACCATACCAATAGAAACCAATGATCATATTTCTTTTCTTAAACACTCTTTTGATAATTTACATGCAAACATATTCTTCTGCACGCATATTACAGAAAGAAAAATGCGATAATCCTTCAAGCGTATTCGTCAATAATTTATGTCAGTTTATTGAACAATTACGATGTTATATGATTAGTTCGTGATGTTGTGGTTTTCCATAGTATGTTTATCTGCCGTGTCATGTACTCCGATCTATAGTAGATGGTGCCGCCTAAACTTGCCGCATGCTCATACATTTGTACAATCAAAAGTGCCATACAAAGTAATATAGAAATAGGATTTGTAATCATATATTATATTGCTGATGGAGACATATAATTGCTGATGTAGAAATGCCATTGCTGATCAAGATAACTAATTGTGCTCATAAAAATGAAAAAAAGTACATCAGGCTAAACGTGAAGAAGTTCAAAACCTATTTACAAAATCCAAAATACAATCGGGTTGTTCAGGCTATTCATTCTCTTTCCGATATTAGCACAGATTTACCTTACAGTAAGATATTGCATTAACAAGTACGCAACTAAACTAAATTGCTATACTTAAAGCAAGAGAATCCTTTATGGGACTATAATAACGACTGTGTCGGCCGAATGGAAAGGCACTGGCACCGGGATCGGAATGTACGTATTCCGATACCCGCGCAGGGATAATACAATTACCTGTCGCCTGAGAGTGGCTTACAAAGCCGGATATAGTGGGTCGTACGCGTGTCCGAATATGCCTCAAACCTTCTCTATATATACGGAACAAAAACTTCTTTTTCTATATACATCACGCAGGAAAGGCAACCCCTGTGCTCAGTTTGTCGTACAATCTCTGCGGTTATGGCCAATTGTGTTGCAATTACTCCAATATCTGATTTGCTGCTTGTCAATCTCCTATTTCGCTTGTACCTATAAAGATCCTTTTCTTCTTTATACGCCCCCATTTAAGTGAAAGATGATGGATTGCACACATCTTTTGTTAGGATATACATAGGCACGACCGGCTATATGTCACTATCTGCTTACTTACAAGAAGCATCTATAAATACCGATCATTTCCAAAAGTCGTGGAAATTATCGATCTCACATTTCATTTTGCAGGAGTGCTATAGTGCAAATAGTGAATGGACGCAAAGTAAGCTAATGTATTTTATGTAAATATACGAGCATCATTACACTAGAATAAAACTGAGATAGAACAAATTTGCGATAAGGTTCCACTTTTTAATAAATTGCGACGATAAATCATGATTGCGAGCATATATTAAAGTTACCCATATAATCTCGAGCCATCGATTTATTTACTTTACGAGATGCAAATGAAGTCAATAGTTTCCACCATTTCACTATTTGCGAATTCTAAACCCACTTGAAATCTACGTAGCGCTCAGTCTCCAGTAAACAGTCTATTATGGGTAGACATCGTATCTACCAAAACGTTAAATAGACTAATTCCACGTGATTTGATGTCAAAATAGTAATTATTAGACATGGCAAACATGGTGTTGACCTTTTATCACGCCCCACATCCTATAGCTTTGAGAGCGCTTTTGTATCAAGTTTATCAATTTTAGCGGCCATCTTTTCGCACTCAAGCTTCGTTTGATAGCGGGCTGGGTTCCGTTCCAAATTTAGCACATTGTACTTATATAGTCGTTCCTTGATATAGCGGACCAAAATGTGTGACGTTTTTACCTCTTTCCTTACATAAACCGCTCTATTATGGAGGGTAAATCTCAACCCATTCTAAGAAATGCATCCATGGTACACTGAGTCTTTCGCATTGAGCACTGATGTATTGCGCTCGGTGATATTTGCCAACTTTTTTGTCAATTCGTCACTGTCATGATGTAGCGAAAGAAATGATGACAGATGAAGACAATAGTCTAGAGCCTAGAATGGCCCAATCGTAACCTCGTCGGCACTGTCACCATCTTTGTCGTGCTCAATCGCTTCATGCTATATCACTTCTAAGTCGCATTGGATCGACTCGTCGTCACCGGCACCGACGTAATCGACGACACTGACGCTGCAAGCCCACTCCAACCGCCACCACGATATCACACTTGCTCCAGCAGTTGCGAATCGCTTGCGCGGGTACCTCCTTCCAGATTGATATATCGAAGCGCACAACCTCCAAATTATTTAACGTTTGGTAGATTCAGATGTGGATTGCATCCAGGAGCCGTCGAGAAAATTTGTTTCGATACTACTCTTTAAATGCCCGTATAATTTCTGTCAGAAAAAAATACGTGAGAAATTTCTGGTCAAGAGAACATGCATTTAAACTTAACTGCCTCTACCGACTGCAAGTGTGCTGTCATACTTTACGGCAGGAATGCTAGCTTGACATTGTAGCATTCAGCGGCGCCATTGTGACACAATGCGTTGTCCAGCAGGAGAAGCACTCGCCTCCCGTGTATCTTGGCACCGAGATGCCAGAGCCACTCAGCAAACAATGACCTGTATTAC
The DNA here is from genome assembly GCA_947650285.1 of Hyaloperonospora brassicae. Taxonomy (NCBI): domain Eukaryota; phylum Oomycota; class Peronosporomycetes; order Peronosporales; family Peronosporaceae; genus Hyaloperonospora; species Hyaloperonospora brassicae. The sequence continues at coordinate 20,779 of CANTFL010000431.1, read as the reverse complement.
CACGCATTCTGGTTGTTGACGTACAATACTTCATTTGCTTGGTGTTGGCTTTGTAAAATGCTCGTCGTTGCTTCGACTTGCCAATGACAACTAGATCCATCTTCTCAGTCCCGGTCATGTTGCAGCACTTTGCGACTGTAAAACGATCATTCTCAGACTTCTTTCCGTTGCGCATGACCGTTGCCAGTGTCTTGTTTGGAGGTAGGCGATACAAGAGAGCTAATTTGTCAAAATTGAATACATCTCGTGGTGTACAATGTACAATCAGCTCTTTAAGCTCCATTCGATTCACTGCGAGTTGAGCGCGATCAACAAAGCCTGCCTTGCTGTGAAGCACATGCTGCTTGATGCCATGTCGAGTCTTAAATTTGGGCTGCCACCCATGCCAAAGCCGCAGGTCGTTCTCGCTTAACCCTTGAGCAACAAGAATTGAGCGACCTTCTTCTAGTAGTAGACCGTCTGTGAGAATCGCTTTGCCGTCATTGAGACAATATAATGTAAAGAACGCAGCCCCAAACCCTGGAAATTTCACCTTTCGATTGCGCTTCCTACCCGTGGCAAGAACAGCGTTGGCTGGTGCCTGACGAATTCGTTCTGCCGCATTTATGTAGATCAGAAGGCTAATCTTATCCCTGGCCCATTCTGTATTTGGAATAGTTTTTTGCCTTGTGTGCGTGCGATGTGCACCTGCACCTGACGCTTTTGCTCCATCGTCAGAATCGTTAGCTTTGACGACATGTTTAGGGTGGAACGGAAGAAAATGTGCAAGGTGTCAGGGAATGCGGGACTGTGGAAAGTCCAAATTCAAGGGAAACTGTTGGTTGATGCGCGTTGTTTTATTAAAACATTTCTTAAGTTTCTATATAGAGTTGGTATACAAAAATCAAGTGACGCAGCTTGGTGCGGGACACGAAGTTCCTTGAACAGGAATTTAATCCTCAATAGAGGTTCTTACAAGAAGGTATAAATGTACTTCTTTTTTTAAATAATATCTCTTACCAAAAATCCGGTAATTTATGGTGCCGTCATCCGCGTACATATATTCTGTTCAATCTGATATCTTGCATGATGAAGATGAATTGATTTGGGATAATATGAGTTACAGATACTAGCTCCCGCAATCCTCATTCTGCATCGATACATTTCCAGCTCCAATGATATATATTTCGTTAATTCCATTTCGAAAGCACGCAACAATCAAAATTTGACCGACCAAAGCCTCATAGAAATTACGATCCACAGATATTCCTCGCTCAGGGAGTTTCCTAAATGATGGAACACCTTTATGAATATGATACATGCCCCCTTATTTTATCACCGGCGATGTCACCCCGACCTTGTGACTTCGATACTTCAATTCTGCGACGTAGGATAGATGCAGATATTATAGCTTAGTGCTACTTATAAATTTAGCTTTACTCTGTCGAGTCCGTTGACGCATTTCATGCGATTTGCACGAGATCATTTGCTCTTCGGCTTCACTCAAATCATCACAGTGGTCACCTTTTGGTAGAAAGTTAAGGCAATCTCTTTCTTGATGATGGCTTTAGAGCATTTGTTAAGCTGTCTCGGCCCTATGTGACGTTCTCATCAATTCGGAAATCTGGTAAAAGTGTGGTGAAATTTGTGTGGGTCGACCGAACATGTGCGAAGTCATATTAAACATTTAATAGTAGGTCATCTTGTGTGCACTTGGCTTTGTAATGTCGATCATAAATCTTATCAACGCGGACGGACGGTTGCATCTTGTATATAATTTGGCGACGGCTGGGATAATGTCGCCCTTACTCAAGTAGCCCTAGTTAATTAAGTAGCAGCAATGAAGGTGCTGTTCGTCGTCACTTTCCATCGCTGGTATAACCACCCCTACATATAACATATTTGGATTCAGTATCAAGGACATAGATTGTTATGTGTGGTACCTTGATTTGAGGTTGCTAGGACGTGGGATTTTATTTGTGATTAAATGGGGTATCATTCTTATTTTTAATTATCTGGGGCATAAAATTCAAAAACGATACCCCATTCAACCACTAAAAAACCAATTATTCAGGGCGTTTATTTTATGTTCGAATCATCATAATTTAAAATCATCTCGAGCATATATTGTATGCCGAAAAAATAAGAGCAAACTTAATATTTTATAGATTATTTGGGCATATTTATATCTCATTTTAGTCAGTCAAATGTGACTCGCCACGAGTCACATTTGACAAAATTCTCGAACTTCGGTTCCTATGATTTTGCGATACATTTGTCAAACCTAAAAATTGGATTTTTATAAACGGACCTAACGGCATTCAACAGCTACAAAATGTCTTAAAATTAAGTTCCAAAAGTATGGGGCGAAGAGAAGCTAAGCGACAGAGATAGACAACAGTTTCAGGCTATAATTTACCAACTCTATAGTACCTCGGACAGAGATCAAATTACCTAAGCATATACTTCCAATAGTTAAACATGTTAAGTGCTATTACGTAAGATGGAATAAAATGACACAATCGTGTCAAGACATGTTACGGTCTCACCTCGTTACAGGACAACTTTATGTACACAGTACAAACTCCCGACACACTGCCCACAGTACATACACTTGACTCGCAAACCTCGCATATGCTATACGCTAAGAAGAATGATATGTTTTCTTGTTAAACGGGAGTTAATAATAGGAAGAGTAGTATTGTATGTAATATCGTCAAGTTTACTAGTCAGAATTCTTTTGATCCAGTTTTAACAAAACTACAATGCAAAATTTTAGTGTTGATACTCGCCCACCCCGATTGCGCAAGCCAAATGAATGGCTATTCAAATGGTTGATGTAATGTCCAGCATCAACCGATGAGTGAGCGGTGCTAGATTAAACTTATAAAATTACATGATGTTTGCGTAAGTACTGAGTAAGGTAATATGAAAAATATGTATATAATGTAGATAATGATCACGAGACCAAAGATAGTGTCAATCATATGTAACGGGTTTATCCTTCTGCATAATGCGTACGTAAATGATACTACACGCAGCGTACACATGCGCGTACAGATAATTGAAAGCATTTAGAATTATGCGAGGGGGGGTCAAAACAAAGTGACCCTCTGCCCCTGCAGAAACCCCAAATTGATTATTTTAAGATTCGTGAATTGGGAGGTGAATATAAGGACTGCTCATCTATGGCCTTTTCTGCTGTCTGGGTGTATTTTATTGTCATCTAGCTGAGATAATGTAATGAGTACAGCACAAAATTTTACATGATATTTTAAGCCTCAAGGTAGATCAGCCAAAGCTGTTGATAAAAAGGGTCGAAAGGCTTCGTGTGCGAGTTTCGCGGGCACATAGTGAAAGCAAGGTGCCCTTTGTCGGTCCATAGCAATTTGCGCACATATATCGTTGCAGGTTGAGTATGCAGACAAAAGCTACGCTAAACATTGTATGCATAAGCTTGTGATATTCCTGCCTCTCGCGAAAAGGAATTGATTTGACTCACATGATACCATGCATGCAGTCGATGCAGCAGTATCTCGTCTGCAGAATTTTAGCGATGAAATATCGCGCACATAATCTTGCAGAAATACATTTTAAGCTGCGCATTCTGTCATACTGTGCGAGTGGATTTGCAACTGTCCGTTATATCGACCGGGTCATCATGAGTGCATTAAAATACCAACAGACAGCGTGACACGTAGACATATGGCTTAGCCATGTGGTGTGAGAATAATTTGCCACCTATGACGAAAGTATAATTTTCCATCTGTGCTACAAAATGGAAAGTAGTATGAAGAGTTGAAACAACTGCATATATAAATGTACAAAAAACTCTTATAAACTTATCAATGCAATTCAGGTAATTCGAAGACCACTTGTCATGCAACTTGCCCAATTCTCGACTCGCACATCACCGTCGTTGGTTATGATTCTCTTTACCCTCCTTCAAGTAGCACTCGCGAATTCCACTTTCATCGCGTAGTCGACTGAATTACGTTGCAGAAAGTGGTTTTCCCTTACAATCGTCGTATTGACGTAACATGTTTCAGCTACACATCGACTTGCTCATTGTGATTTGAAAAAATGAAACCGGAGGTCTATGTGCTCAGCTCTTGGTGTGTTTCATGAATCTATCGCGACAATCATCGTTGACTTGCTGTCCAAGTGCATCGTAGTCGCGGTCTTACACGTGGCACCCATTTCATTCAGCACGTAACGAAGTCTCTTGCGTAATAAGTGACAGCACCAAACATTCTGCTTCTACAGGGGATAAAGCCACTGAAGTTTGGCGTTTACTTTTGTATACGACACCCGCGCCTCTACGCAAATTCAACACAACAGACTTAGATTAATGAGTCGTTTTATTATATAACTGATTCGCGCACAAAATTCCCAAAGTAAACTCTTATTGTCGTACGATTTCTCGCACAAAAATTAATGCGATTGTGTTCCCATTTATTGTAAAAGCGTAAAGCCGCAAGCCAGTGCATTTGTAGTGGCTGGAAATAGTACTTCGAAAATACTGACAACGCATAGCTAATGTCCAGTTGCGTTGCATTCGCAATATACAACATAATTTTGACTAATCTCCGATATATTTTTTTCCCTGTAAAACAGGGAATGACTCAGTCGGAGTTAAGTCCTGACCTACGGAAAAAGGGTCGAGAATTGCATATGCTCCGCATATATTAAATCTAAAGACCAACTAAATTACAAATTGGGACTGCTTTAACACCACTTGTACTATTTCTTTCGAATAATATACTTCCATGCCAGGAAGTAACCGCGTGGCTCTAAGTGACTTCACAGAAAATTGCCTTGACGATTCCTTGTAAATAAAGTCCACCTCCACATTTGACTTGCATTTAGTCAGGAGGTCCTTCACATACAAGACGGTATATGTGGGTATATTCATGTTTGCATGATTGCGTCGAACAAAAAGACATGTGTCTACCCGAAATTGTTCGAAGCCCATGACCGAAACAGAGAGCATAATTTCTAGTGCCAAAAGCGCGGCCGCCTTTTTTTATCCATCAAGCTACATCGTAATTTGCACACCACTCCAGGCGCAGTCTCAACTGCAAGGGGTTGCTCCATGAAAAGCCTTTTTCTCATCACCTTTAAACAAAGCCGTTTCCACGTCATATTGCCGATTCACATAGTGCATGCTGCAACAAACCGACTATAGCAACAGCCAAACGCGCTTTGTAACGACCAATACTACCTTTTTCATCGGAATTGTGCCCAAATACACACTTGTGACCAAATACTTATATATTCGGGGGAGGGCGGTAGACAGAGTACCATGGTTAAAAACACGAGCTTTATTTCTGATTAAATTGATTCTTTCCATTGTTATGCGTCTACTGACTTCAATGCCTCTCGTAAATTCATCAGAACATCATAGCTTCAGTGGCAGAAAGCGAAATGTCGTCTTCGTCAGCACATTGGAGTTTATGATATATATCAACTTGTTCTAGTTTCACAGGCAGTCCATCATTTAGAAGCGATCGATCAACATCATTAATGTCAAACCATCATTAGTGAGTAGACGAGTTGACGTACTATAAGGTTGTTTGTCAGACCCCAAGTACAATTTTAGTCGGTCATCTGGGAAGCGGGAGTTCTTACAAATGACAAACGCTCGCGCCTGATTAGGCATCCATGAGCGCATTTGTGGACCTTCATTTCCACTTCAGCAACAAGCCGTTGAATTGCGACCTGTCAGTAAATAAATTGTGATGATGGATTTTATTTCAGTTCGCTACCCCTCGATCGGAACAATGTCTTGGTCGTGTGACTAATTGAGGTGTCCAGACACACCCACACATATGTTTCCAGCTAGTATCAACATCAGCGCTGTCATTGTCATCAACGTCAATATTCTCAGCCTCTTGATTATTGTTTGGTTTAGGCACACCCACCTTCACTTCGTCATTTTCTTCATAAAATTGTGGGGATTGAGCAACAGGTTCACTTATAGCAATAACATCTTGGTACTGCAAAAGAGGTCTCTCTAATGGCCTAGCCATCACCAATCTGTCTCTTTCCAGATCCCAGACTTGGTTCGTCTTCGTAGTATTCGAATCTCCATGAATATTACAGTTTTTGGCTTGCTGTCCCACCTTGTTCGCTGTCGATTTGCGACTCGTACGTACCCAGTGGAACCAAATACATGAAAACGAACTAGTCCGGCTTCGGCCCATTCAGCGTGTCAAATAACTACTGTTAGGTCGCGCAGTATTCGAGATTAGATTAATGGTCTAAACAGCTGTCATAATCACTTCACCCCACCAATTACGGTCAATATCCATGTGGTATATCATTTACCGGGCCATCTCGACAAGGGTTCGATCAATCCTCTCTGCTAAATCCTTCTGGTACGGATCGTACGCCACGCGTGTCGGGTGGATAATACCTTTAATTGCTCATTACTTATAAAAGCGATGTTTCGTACAGTCCTCAACATTATCTCTTTAAATACGACTGATCCTTCATAACGTTTGCGTCTCCGCATTGGCACAAGACGCCTTTGCATCGCTCAAAACTAGGATTTTTGAGCTACTAAGTATGTGTAGGCAAATCGGCTGTAGTCTTCTATGAATGCGAGTGTGTATAAAGCCCCACCCTTGGACTTCGGGATTATTGGTCCCATAAGACAGGTTAATACGATCTCGAGCAGTCGAGTTGTTTTCACTGTACGCCATGAAGTTGACTGAATGGACCATTTTTCATTTTACCGCGTGCACATTAACCGCATACGCTGTCATCAGATGCAACGAATCATAAAATACCAGCATAAAACTTCATCGCTTAATGAATCTTGTTTGTAGACACAGAACCTACGCGAGCATTTCATAGTCCACCAGTGTCATTTATAGCGACGCTACCCGCAATATTGTGTATATCTCGTGATATGTTGTATAACACTCCACGTTAACAGCTTTCCCACTCATTTATTTCTGCTACGATCACTTTGTTGCTTTTCTGTACGGCCTGGTCGCGCTTGAACTGAACAAGAACAACATGGCCGTCAACGCTGCTGCAGAAACAAGTTTCTTGTCCAGTCTAGGCACATGAAACACCTCTGTTAGCTTGACTGTGTGACCATTATCGAGTATAAAACACACTGCCGTTTATGTGCCTTCGACTGCTGTATATTCGTTGCAATGATGTGATTTTGGGTACTTACATTTTGATACAACACAAAATTTACGCTTGTCATCAGTCATGTGACGACTTGCCTCACTATCCATCAACTATAGTCAAACTTTAAATCTTTTGTCACTAAATGCCGAAAAATAAATTCACCACCTGGTATCAATGAGCCCAAATTGAGAAACTGCGATCTTTTGTATCGGTGCCTTCCATATTCAAATCACTTGTCTTGAATATTGCATAGCCTTGCCCCTTCCAGAAAATTGGTTGCGATCGTTTTTTCTCGCCCACGGCGTCCTCAAATTTCTTAAAAGCTTTAAAGTTTATTACGCTGATCATGCACCTTGAAATAAATTGCCTTTTTGTCTCGCTTTTGAAGAGCATAGTACATCTGAAGGAGCATCTCTTCTACGTCCAGCATCGTCACGCTGCTATTTGCCTCAATAATTCGCACCTCTTCTTCATATTAGAATTATAAAATTCTTCAAGGGACCTGAGATTTTTCTCATAATCATGCTGAATTGGCAGTCCTGAGCTTTAGCGGTAGCTCATCAACCTTTAGTGAATGATCCATAAGACTAGCACTGATGTTTATCAACAACTCATGTAGTTTCTTATGAAGTCGCACTCAATTATGCGGATTCTTCTTCGCGAAGAAAGTCGTCAAACTTCCTAAGCCTTAATAGCAGATTCGCATCCCCGAACCGTACACTAATAGATCGGAGATGGCAGCATAATCAGCACAGCCAAAGCCTTCATATCAGTGACTTTCTTTTCGGGGATCCCGAAGCACTGCCGGCTCTGGCTTGATCATAACGTGTTTTAAAAGGTCTTTGCGCGTGAGAGTCATGCGTGTGCTAAATTCCCGCATAGTATAGTTTTCTTCTGTGAGGATGTCATTGGAATCCAACGTACTTGGACTCATAACGTATAACAAAAGCTCAACTACTATGTGCTGCAAAATGGATAGAAGTTTTAGGACTTATAACATGGGATCCGCTAAGTACCACTCACTTTTCGCTATCTACTACTTACCCTCCATTAGAAAACCCTTTGGATTCCTCTCGAGCTGTAATTATATAAATGCAAATTAATAAAAAGAGAGAGAGCCGTTATTCTACACGCGCCTTTTGCTATCTACCACTAATCATCGAATAAAAATCCGTGCATACTCGTCTCGCGCTGTAATTAGATAATTTTTAATCAGTACAAAGAGTACCAAAGGAGCGCAAACTATAATGCACAAATAATAAAATAGTTAAAAGGTACGCATGTAATCAAAGGTTTTTGAGTTGTCACTGTACAATGCAATGGTTCACTCTTTGCAAGCGCTACCATGTCCAGGTACTGATCATTTGATCTCAGTGGGTATTCAACGTGAATATGTTCGTCCTCAGCACCAAGAGTATTGGAAGTTGTTACTGCGAAGGTTTAACGAGGTTGCCGACATATTTGTCGGTTGTACTTTGCTTCTCCGCAGTTATAGCATCGACTAAGAGACCGCAACTAATTTATCTTAACTTTGACCTGCTATAGATCCCGATAAGTACGACTAAGAGATCACTGTCTTTACGATTGATACGCAAGAGCACCGACGAGACTCCCGCGGCGATGTAACTTGATGGGATGAAGTCCTCGGCTGTCGGTAGCATATCTAGTTGACCAAGGTTAACTTGCTGCCTGTACGAGATTCCCTCTTCACTATTATGAATATGCTTCATTCTCATTCCAATAGATGTGGGTTCTACATTCATTACCTCTTGTTGAAGTCTGTGTAATAATAAAGAGTGTTCGCTTAAAGGCGAGCGAGATCAGTGAAGGTGTATTTATTATTAATAAACTAACTAGACAATCACAATGTTTTAAATGGAGTGTAAGTGGTGGTCAGCGAAAAGTGAGTGCTGAATAGTGGCTCCCAAAAACAACTGCTAACATGAATGTATGAATCTTCTCATAAACTGATCAATTCAATCCAGATCATTCGATGACCACTGTCCGTTTAATTCGCCCGTTATACGACACGCACGTCACCGTCGTAAGTCGTGATCCTCTACATCACGCGCAAGCTATTGCTAGCGCCTTACTTTGCAGGTGGTCACGACCTCGCTTAGGGTCAATTTTTATGCGCAATACCCTCGACGACGTAAGCGTGATCGACACTCAATTCGTATCTGTAAACTCTCCGTGCACTGCATCGATTGCACACCGAGACGACGGCGTCAAATGGCTTTCAAGCAACAAAAAGTGGTGTTAGTTGTAACGGGGCAGCCCGTTACATGGAATTGTCACTTCAAGGAAAGTGACAATAAAGAATATGAAGTTGAATATTCGTTAAACAATATCACCGAAGTGGTGATATTGAGGGTCGACCAAAGAGTCTGTTCATTGGTTGATATCGTGATGATATCAACCCACCAATCGCCGCAAGACGCGCGCAATGAGTGGTGACGAGACGTCACCATACAATCAGTTATATTAGCATAATTAAGCTAAGTCAAACAGAGAGACAGTAGTTAAAAGACTTAATTATATTAATATAACGGTTTTACTTTCTCCTTATCCTACGCTTCCTCGTTCGCCTCGTGTACGTCTGTCGGGGCACCCGAAACCCTTGCGTTAAGTTCACGCAAGGGTGTGCCCCGTTACACCTGGTAGCACTTTGTAGTCCTTCCAACGACCACAACATCCAACATGAACATGTTGGATGATGAAGACACCTTTCACGCCACGCGTGAAGGGTTTACCCATTTAAGTGACATCGAATGGGGTGCGGTAGAAAGAATGAGTTCTACCGTAGGCGAGTTCGCCATTAGCGCCATGTTGGAGTCTCTAGAAAGAGACCAACAACATACCGCTATAGCCAAGTTCATCCAAAGTGAACTTGTCGCCGAAAGGGAGAAAGTAGCCTTGCTTCACCAGCAAGGCTCTCAACAGGCCGAGCAGTTGAGAGAACTCGGTGCTCAACAGACAAAGCTGTTGAGACAGCATCAACTCAATGCTGCTGTGGGCGGGACGGCACATGCGCGTCGTCCCGAGGTCATGAAGGTTAACATCTCCAAGTACAGTGGAGTCCTGGAAGACTCCCTGTTACTATGGTTTGTCGAGCTCGACAGAGCCCTAAGGGCTCGTCGCGTCGAAGATGAGCAAATGAAACTCACATTTGCTCAGACCCACTTGGCAGGGCGTGCCAAAACTTGGTCCCTGGGACTCGAGAGTAGCGACCCAAATGTGTTTAGGTCGCTAGATGACTTCAAGTCCCGGCTCAGACAAACGTTTGAGCCGCCACGTGCTGAGTTCAGGGCTCGTTCAGAGCTCCTGAAACTCAAGCAGGGTAAGCGTGATGTGCACGCTTACGCACAACATGTACGACTCCTTGTGAGTAGTATAACTGCTAACCCAGTTCATGAACACACGTTGATTACGGTGTTCATGCAAGGGCTCGTAGAAGGGCCCGTCTGGAGCCACCTGTTTCGCCTTGAGATGAATATGCTGGAAGATGCGATATCAGCCGCGGAACAGGAAGACTTTAGCATGAGACAGGCTCATGATAGCTCAAGCTCTTACCGTCCACCGAGACGACAAGAGATCGGAGGTCCAGAACCAATGGACCTCTGATATGTTGAGAGCGAGAGACCTCGCTCTTCGAACAACAAGCGATTGCAGAGGTGCAATCGCTGTCAGAAGTTAGGGCACTACGCATACGAGTGTAGTGCTCCACGCCCAGTACCAAACAGTACTGAGCGAAATGGACGACCATTCGCCAAGAAGGGCAATGGGCGTGGGTCCAGCGCTGTTGCGAAGCCGCAACAGCGAGACGGACCAGTAAAAATGGTCGGGGTCAGTAGGGGCGGAGCGCCCTACTGATTCAGCAACCTCAAGAGAATTTGCAAATCTCTTGACGAAAGTTGCTCCAGATACACAATCATTGTGTGTCTCTGCACCTGGTGATGACGTTTCGCTCATCACCTTGAAGTTGGAAGCGACAAATGATTTGTCGCTTCGTGCCCTAGTAGACTGTGGGGCGTCAAACAACTTTGTTCTACGCCAGTCACTAGAGGGTCGTAGGCTCAAGTTCGTTGAGCGCGACATTCCCCTCACGAGGATGACGGTTCGCCTTGCAACAGGCGCATCGATTACCGTTAAGAAATGTGTAGTCGGATTCCACTACACGTTAGAGGGCGAACAGTACGATGATGGATTCATCGTACTAGATCAGGATGACAAATTTGATGTCATCCTGGGATTACCTTGGCTCAGAAAGTACGAGCCAAGGGTGAGCTGGCAGCATCGATCCGTAAAGATTCCTGCCGCTTGTTCATCACATGGGCATCTGATGAACGTCATGGAGCTTCCAAAAGCGTGTGGATGTTCTGCGAGTGAGTGCGATGGCCTCACTTGCGGCTCGGTTGTTCGCACGACTGCACAAGACCTCAGTGTAGTAATTACTACACTGTGGAGCAAGCTCCCGGCGACTGTACAGAAGAACAGGCTGCGCCGAAGGTCCACCACTCGAATAAGGCGAGTGGGCCGGGACATGGATGCATGCCTAGCGGGCAGCATCCTAGCAAGAAGAAACCGGTTGCCCACGAGCGGCAACACGGATATCCTAGGTCGCCTGGAGGGTCGACTGTAGAGGATAGGTACCTGACTGTGGTTGCACAGCCACAGTCAGAAGACGTCGAGGGAATAAGTCCCCAAGTACTTGAGGAAGGGATTCCATAAGAGTCACTTGCTGAAGGATCAGGCCCTCACAAACCTGTGGAACCAACTTCCCAGAAAACAACCGAGCCCTTTGACGTCTTGGTCAATGACGGATCAAGCGTAGGCGCTTATACGCTTGATCTGATTGTACCTCCGAAGTTAACTTCGGAGATAACTCAGTTGCCAACGCTAGAACCGAAACGGTTCTTCCGTGATCTACGCAGTTGCAAGGTCAATCAGATCTGCATACTCGTCACAGATGATGAGTATGTGGCCGATATTCGGTCGGCAACAGTATTTGCCGAGAACGAACGGGTTCTCAGCAGCTCATCGATGGATGAAAGTGTCCTCGATGAGAAGACTCAGATTGAGCGATACACGTCTCAATCCTGGGAGACGCTTCAAACAAATCCTTAGTATAAGGATTTGATCGAATTCAAGGACGTGTTCCCTGAATCCGTACCTTGCGAGTTGCCCAAGGACAAAGGCACTCGACACGAGATCGAGCTCAGACTGGGCTCGAAATACTGTGTCATGAAGCAGTGGCCACTGCCTCGTGAACAAGTACTAGTGATCTACAAGTTCTTTGCCGATCGCTTAGCAGCGGGCCATGTGAGGAGATCAACATCTCCTCACAGCTGTCCGACTTTCTGTGTGCGAAAGTCCACAGGAGGGTGGCGGATAGTACACGCCTTCAACAAGTTAAATGCTGCAACGGTACCGGCTCAGACGCCGATACCGAGGAAGGACGTAATCATAGATGGTATGTCAAAGAGTACCATCTTTTCGTCCATGGATCTGATGGATGGATTTTTTCAGATCTTCATGCGTAAACAGGACATCTCGTACACAGCAGTGAGTACCCCCAGCGGTATGCTGTGGGAGTGGCCAGTGATGCCACAGGGGCTTAGCAATGCGCCTGCAACATTCAACAGATGTGTTACAAATCAGTTGAGACCGGTGCGAGACTTCGCACCGAGTTACTTCGACAATGTGTTCGTCCATAGCCGGGATATGGACGGAAATGCGGACGTTGAAGTTCACAGAACCCGCGTTCGTCGAGTCCTTCAACTTATGCGCAAGCATAAGTTGTACGCCGATCTCAAGAAGTGTATATTTCCGGCTAGCGAAATACCAATTCTTGGGTGCATCTTGGGTAAACACGGCGTACGCCCTGATCCCGAAACGATCAAGGCGATCACCGACTGGCCTGTGCCAGTCGATGTCAAGGGACTTCGAAAGTTCCTTGGCTTAGCGGCGCACTTGCACAAGTACTCGCGCAACTACGCCGAAATCACGTTACATATTTCTTGTTAACTAAAGAAAAATGTCAAGTGGTCATGGAACGCTGAGTGTTAGCGTTCCTTTGAGGGTATCAAGCAGAGCTTGATGCAGTCGCCGATATTGGCGATTGCAAATCAGGACAGACCATTTCATGTGGTCTGTGACGCCAGCTATTTTGCGATTGGCTGTGCGTTAATGCAATTTGATGCAGATGGCGCAGAGCGCGTCATCTGTTATCAGTCGCGTCAGCTGCAGGCAGCTGAGTGCAATTATCCAGTGCATGACTAGGAACTCCTTGCCATGAAATACGCACTGTTCAAGTTTCGCGTCTATCTCCTCGGAGATAGACGTTTCATCGTCTATACCGACCATGCGTCACTACGCACGGCCGTAAACAGTCCACACCTCTCGCAGAGAATGGCGAGGTGGCTGTCTTTCTTCGAGGAGTATAACTTCTCCGTGGAGTATAATCCAGGACGACTCAATGTCGTCGCTGATGCGCTTTCGCACCGGCCCGTTTACGATCCGGGCGCTTAATTAAACAGTTAGGATAAGCCCACTGTTGCGACACTACCAGTCAGTGTTCCGTCGTCAAGCTTACTCGACGACGTACGAAAGGCATCCGCAGAAGATATGGATCTTCTACGATTGATTGATCATCTGGTGAATCCATCCAGTAAATCCATGAGGGATTTACCGGCTTTGTACCGATCCTCCTCGGATCGGTATAGTACACGCAACGGGTTTCTGTACTATACAGCTGTTGCCGACGACACGCCTCGTGTCGTCGTACCCGCTCAATATGATTTGCGTTTACGCATCATGTATGAGTGTCACGATGCCCCAACAGGCGGCCATCGTGGTAGAGAAAAGACTTTTCTCACGGTCAGTCGTGACTTTGACTGGCCACGCCAGTATCAGTTTTTCCGCAAGTACATACGTGCTTGCGAGGTTTATTAACGGGTGAAGTCTAGTCCTTCATCCCGTGCGCCATTGTATCCTTTACCTGTTCCGAGAGAGTGCTGGCAGTCCGTTTCAACGGACTTCGTCTTCTTATTTCTCCGAAGACGCTCACAAGAATAATGGTATTCTTGTGTTTGTTGACCGATTCAGCAAGATGGTGCATCTTGCTGATGTCCCTGAGTCGATCAAGGCGCAAGGTTGTGCTCGTGTCTTTCTCACGCGGTCTTTAGACTCAACGGGTTACCCCGTGAACTCGTATCCGACCGTGACCCTCGGTTCACGGCGGAATTTTGGCAAACCGTGTTCCGTTCTCTCGGAACACGATTGAAGATGTCTAATTCTGACCATCCCGAAACAGATGGTCAGACGGAACGTGCGAAACGTGTCCTCGAAGAGATCATTCGAGGATATGTCTACTCGTTTTCAAGTTGGAGCAAATTACTCCCAATGGTGGAATTCGCCATCAATAATTCGGTGCATGCTTTAACACAGCACACACCGTTTTACGTGAATGGCCTACGCCATCCACGTGTGCCCACCCTTCTAGAGTGTGACTCTTGGATAGGGGGGAGGGACTCGCTCGAGCAAGAACCGTTTTGGCTCTTGCTCATCACGTGTCGACGCTAACGTCGTCACGTATGATGCCGATGTCGATCGAGTCGACATCGATGAAGAAGATCATCTCAATAATAGCGGCGACGCTATTACTGACTCGGATGATGATGACGATGCTAGTATATTCAGCATCGTCAACGATTTTGCCAGAGAGGAAGAATACAACCTCGCTGAAGAAGAGAACAATCTCTTAGCAGTGCGCACGAAGCGCACTGAAAGACAAAACAAAGAGTCAGCAGAGAACTTCCTGCTGACTCGAGAAGCGGTAGTCCGTTTCGTTCAGGACTCCATCGCAAATGCGGTGGACCGTCAGAAACGGAACGCAGACAAGAATGGAAGAGCAAATGTTCTTTCATTTAAGGTTAACGACCTAGTACTACTGTCTACGGTAAACTTACCTGGACACGCAGTCACTAGTGTCGGCAGTAGTAAACTACTGCCGAAGTACATTGGGCCATTTCGAGTGTTGCATTGCAAGGGCAATGGATACACACTCGAATTTTCACGTAAGATGCGCACGCATCCTACGTTTTACGTGGGGAGGCTCAGGCCGTACTGTCAGTACGAGCCTTCTTCTTCCGGTGAAGATAGCTCCCACGTTCAAGAACATCCATCAAGTTCTTGCGTTCGCGCTCCAGACGATCCGTGTGGTCGCGTAGATATGATACCTCGGAACTGAACCGAGATATCTCCCCGCGAGCTGTCGCCAGCTCGCCAAATAGTTAGCGGACATCCCGCTCGACCTGAAGCTGCGCCGTGGCGTAATCGGCGCGGTCTCTCGCCCGATCAGCCTCGCGATCCTTGCGGTTCTTCCCCACGGTATCAGTCAAAGCGTAGCGCCGGTCGCGCTCGTGCTTCAAGTCATCGCGCAATTCATCGATTGCGCGATCCATCTCGTGAGGGTCGAGATGGTGGACCGGGGGTTCTGGAGGAGGTCTTTCCTCCTCCACCACAACCTTTGGTCGGTTCTCACGGTGGTCAACGCTTCCTAGTGGAGCGTATCTTGAATCACCGTGACGATTCAGGATCAAGGACGAGCTACCTCGTCCAGTGGCGGGTGTATCTACCCTCTTGGAACAGCTGGGAGCCTCGATCTCAGCTGTTGATGGATGTTGAAGGGCTCGACCGCCAGCATGACGAGACCCATCCGAAGAGGCCTCGGGCCCATCGGTAAACACGCGCTTTTGGCGCTTGTAGACAGATTGCAAGTTTGCAATCGCGTCACGCATCTCAGCCGAAATGTGTGCCCTTCCCTAAGGTGAACTTAAGGAATACACGTATCTTTGTCCACACTGAGAGTTGTCAACACAACTCGCACAAGGGTCTCCCCATGTGAGGCAAGGAATGCCTGCCTCACACGAAAAACAGTGCAACCGGTACCTGGCACCGGTTGGCGTTCGCTTTTCGGACCTGAGGCGTGTCGCCTCAAGTTTCTTGAGCCACCCTTTTCGTCCAAAATTCTTTACGTTTTGGACGAACGCGTTCCACGCAGCCAAAAGCGAGTTCTTGTCACGCTTTTGGTTGCTGTTGTACCATCGATGTCAAAGGAAGGCATTGAGATGAAATTCTTCTTCAGCGCGAAAGTTGCTCGCGCTGGGACTCAAGCCATGAAGCTCAGTCGTATCGAATAAGAGTGTTCGATGGTGTTGGCTTGTCTCGTGAGACAAGCCATTGATGAGCCGTTCGGGCAAACGCCACGGCTTCAGCTCATCACGCTTCACGGTGGTACCTTTGTTGGTACCACGGTTGTCAGTATGACGATGGGTTGCACCATCGTCAAGTCGCTCGTGCGAAGGAGCACGATCTGATTGCGGTGATGAGCAAACATACTCATCACCAGATTCGTCATCACTGTCGAACAGACTGTGTTGCAACTCACGAGTCCGTTCGTTCGGCAGTGGCCTTGGCGAACACCGAGGCGTCGCCGGTGATCGAGACGCCTCTGCAGCATTGACCGAGTCAGACACGTCTGACTCGCCAGAGTAGATGACCTCAATGTCGGGGTCATCATGCGCACGCGGTGCTGTACCGCGTGCACCTGCAGCACCTGTTGCTGCAGGCGGAGAACGAGCAGCAGACGACGAATCGTCTGCCTCAGAAGCTGGCACAGGCACAGAATCTGTGTGCCTTGAGTCACCCCGCATAGACATGTTAACTATGCGAGGTCAGGTCAAGTTATGAATGGAACTGACCCAACAAGTGCTCCCTGTCCCAATGGTGACAAAGGGGTGGCCGCCATAATTTTAAATAGTCACACGGTGACTATCAGTTAAGGGGGGTGATGTAACGGGGCAGCCCGTTACATGAAATTGTCACTTCAAGGAAAGTGACAATAAAGAATATGAAGTTGAATATTCGTTAAACAATATCACCGAAGTGGTGATATTGAGGGTCGACCAAAGAGTCTGTTCATTGGTTGATATCGTGATGATATCAACCCACCAATCGCCGCAAGACGCGCGCAATGAGTGGTGACGAGACGTCACCATACACTCAGTTATATTAGCATAATTAAGCTAAGTCAAACAGAGAGACAGTAGTTAAAAGACTTAATTATATTAATAAAACGGTTTTACTTTCTCCTTATCCTACGCTTCCTCGTTCGCCTCGTGTACGTCTGTCGGGGCACCCGAAACCCTTGCGTTAAGTTCACGCAAGGGTGTGCCCCGTTACAGTAGTAGAACAGCGTTTTGTCGTTGGTCCTGTCGCCTGTGGGGTAAAGCCAAGTACGTATTGCTAGACGTCCCTTGATTTGCAGACGTGAAGACGGGGTATGCCGCAGTCGTATTGTGCACTCGTTGTGGTGCACGAAAAGAGTGTAGACGGACAGCGAGCACTGTTTGTGCTGTAGTTATCTTCTTTGATTGTTGTGCTACTTTGCACCGATGCAGCATGGACATGCAGCATTACGAAGTGGCTGATGTGTGCCAGACAAGAACTTCATGGTGTTGCACGTGCGTACTGATGCATGATGATTCGACACCCGCCCATGGAATGCACGCCTTACGTCCATGGCAGATGCCATTCGATTGTCCATACAGTGGCAATGAAACGTCAGATCAAGGACTGCCAAGGCAAAGGCAATTCGGACCAGACAGGACGAAACACCTTCGCTCATGGCAGCGCCACAACGTGTGAGTCACTTTGTGCGATGCACCATACTCGCCCATTTGTTGGGCAGGATGAGTGTTGACCACAAGTACAATCACGACGCGGTACCTGTTCGACCCGTCGTCGTAATTTAGCACCGCAGTATGGTCCATCGCGGTCATCAACGGCCCGTCAGTGGCCGATTAGTTTCATCATGAGCGCTGCAGAGACAAGTCGACACGAGATGATGAACACGAGACAGTTTGTAAAGCAATAGCTATCTGTTGTTCGAGTTATTTCTCCCGCATCGTCGATCGCTCGTCTCGACGATCTGATAGACTAAGGATTTGTGCAGCCACGCATGGAAGGGAGGCTCGTGCTCACGACATGGAAACGAGCACTCCTACGGATGCTTTTGGGCTATGGAGCACGCGGCACTGCAGCAGCTGAGAAACGCTTTGGGGTCGAACTCATATGAATCAGATTGAGCGTCGACACACTTACGATCTGTCTCTTCGAAGAAAATGGATTTAGTGATCCCCTTGCACCCCTTTACATTCGCATTGCATGTAAATAGGCCATCGGTAGTGGTTAGGGTGGAAGCAACAGCGACGGCGACGAAGAAGATGGATGGAAACTTCATGGTTGACGAGCGGTGGGGGATTCAGCTGTTATCCTTGATCTGGCAAAACGCGGAATGACAAATTCGACGGCAATGCGCAAGCAGGCCGTCAAATAGGGACTGCAGTCCGTTTAGAAAGCGGAGTGTCCTACTTATCTTAGAAACGTTTCTATTGAAGTATAATAAAAATGGTACCTTCTTTCCCTTTTTCGGGATATGTTAAAAAAGGCTAATGGATAGCCTAACCGAAAAACGGTTTCTTAAGGCGGATTCCTCTGGTTTTTGCGATTTCCCGGTGACGTATGCCCCTGCCTTCCTGATCGCCTAATTCCCAAATTTTCACGGTTCAGCTCAAGCCAGTCTTTTTCCCTTCGGGGCAGTCAAGTCGGAGGGAATCCTCCCCTTGGGGAGCCGACGTGGTCGAAGATCTGACGCGGGCACACTGCACTCGCAGTCGCGGGAGTGGGCGTAGGAGACCGACGGGTCGCGCAAGCGGCCCTAGCAGGGGTGTTTTACGGACTGGAGGCGTACCCCGCGCCACGTGTCGCCGCTGCGGCGAGCGCACACTCCACGTCAAGGGGCCGCGCGAGCGGCTGAAGGGGCCACCATCGCAGATGGTTGAGCTCCTCGGAGAGATATACGGCGGGTTGGCGTTCTCCACGCCACGCAGTCACTTCGGTGATCGCACTCCACGTCGGGGGCCGCGCAAGCGGCTGAAGGGAGCCACCATCGCAGATGGTTGAGCTCCTCGGAGAGATATACGGCGGGTTGACGTTCTCCACGCCACGCAGTCACTTCGGTGATCGCACTCCACGTCGGGGGCCGCGCAAGCGGCTGAAGGGGGTCACCATCGCAGATGGTTGAGCTCCTCGGAGAGATATATGGCGGGTTGGCGTTCTCCACGCCACGCAGTCACTTCGGTGATCGCACTCCACGTCGGGGGCCGCGCAAGCGGCTGAAGGGAGCCACCATCGCAGATGGTTGAGCTCCTCGGAGAGATATATGGCGGGTTGGCGTTCTCCACGCCACGCAGTCACTTCGGTGATCGCACTCCACGTCGGGGG
Source organism: Hyaloperonospora brassicae (assembly GCA_947650285.1). Classification (NCBI taxonomy): domain Eukaryota; phylum Oomycota; class Peronosporomycetes; order Peronosporales; family Peronosporaceae; genus Hyaloperonospora; species Hyaloperonospora brassicae. The sequence goes on along the minus strand of CANTFL010000431.1, from coordinate 1,303 downwards.
CCGCGCAAGCGGCTGAAGGGAGCCACCATCGCAGATGGTTGAGCTCCTCGAAGAGATATATGGCGGGTTGGCGTTCTCCACGCCACGCAGTCACTTCGGTGTTCGCACTCCACGTCGGGGGCCGCGCAAGCGGCTGAAGGGAGCCACCATCGCAGATGGTTGAGCTCCTCGGAGAGATATATGGCGGGATGGCGTTCTCCACGCCACGCAGTCACTTCGGTGATCCCACTCCACGTTGGGGGCCGCGCAAGCGGCTGAAGGGAGCCACCATCGCAGATGGTTGAGCTCCTCGGAGAGATATATGGCGGGTTGGCGTTCTCCACGCCACGCAGTCACTTCGGTGATCGCACTCCACGTCGGGGGCCGCGCAAGCGGCTGAAGGGGGTCACCATCGCAGATGGTTGAGCTCCTCGGAGAGATATATGGCGGGTTGGCGTTCTCCACGCCACGCAGTCACTTCGGTGATCGCACTCCACGTCGGGGGCCGCGCAAGCGGCTGAAGGGAGCCACCATCGCAGATGGTTGAGCTCCTCGAAGAGATATATGGGGGGTTGGCGTTCTCCACGCCACGCAGTCACTTCGGTGATCGCACTCCACGTCGGGGGCCGCGCAAGCGGCTGAAGGGAGCCACCATCGCAGATGGTTGAGCTCCTCGGAGAGATATATGGCGGGCTGGCGTTCTCCACGCCACGCAGTCACTTCGGTGATCGCACTCCACGTCGGGGGCCGCGCAAGCCCCCCCCCCCCCCCCCCCCCCCCCCCCCCCCCCCCCCCCCCCCCCCCCCCCCCCCCCCCCCCCCCCCCCCCCGGTCCTAAAGGGGTTTGTTGTCTATATGGCAGCATACCCGCGTTGTACGTGCTGCCGCTCCGGCGGTACGCATGTCCCCAGTCTACTTGGTCGCGCCATCGGTCATGATTGACTCGTAGTTGGCTTCGGTAGGAGGGTCTCTGACCTCGTTGCTGTCGCCCCTGGCTCTACGGAGCCCTTTAGTTGTCGACCCGATACCCGGGCCGTACTTCTTGTCACACTTATCAGTCGTTAGTTATCATAATAATGGACGTACTTGACACCACCACCACAAATAACACCTTTGGTGTGCATCGTTAGCAACGGTCGAGACCTTCGTTGTATTCCGTGTGATTGAGAACCACTGCTGAGCACGCGGTTCAGTCGATGATGAAGCCGAAAGAACTCATTGGGCGACGCGGTTTTTGTTCAAAGACTTTTAGGCGAGTAATGCGCACAACTACTCACTTAGATCGCCGATCCTATCGAGAGTCGAGCACCCAGATCGACATTAAT
>CANTFL010000430.1:0-67766 GCA_947650285.1 Hyaloperonospora brassicae | reverse complement strand
TCCTCCGTGCTCGTCGATTGCCGTACAGTGTAGTAGTCCATGTTCGAACAAACAAGTAAATAGGCGCTACGCGGGGGCATTCGTGCCCCTTGCAAAGCGTCATAGCAAGGCACGTGTTGGATGATATGCTTTCTGACAGGTCATCGAAGTTCCCGTGTTCAACTGCAAGACCTGTTACAGGTACGTCCCGATCTCACCTGACGTGGTAATAAGCTGACAGGTAGGACGAAGATGTGACTGGTGGACATATGGGTCGAGAGAAGAGGGCTGCCATGTCGGACTATCAGGAGGAGATCATAAGTGGGACAGCGATATCCGGACGACATTGGCTAAGACCAGCAGCACATGGTGATGGGTATGCAAAACGCGTACCAGGTGTAACTTGACCGGATCAAGTGCAAAAGGTGATGGTTAACAACCGACTGTAATTTGCTCTCAACATATATTACTTTCACTTCCTACATCCTCAGTACAAGTGCGACCACAACACGCAATGATTCACTGCACGTCCGTCCGAGCGTCGTACACCTTTGACGACGTCGTGAACGACACGGAGCTCGTGCACTTTGACGAGAACGTGACGCACGACCAGCACGTGCTGATCCCGTTCCTTCGGCGCGCGCTCGCGCGACAGCCAGCGCTCAAGCTGTTCCTCGCGCCCTGGAGCCCCCCGGCCTGGATGAAGCGCACGACGCTCGACTTCCCAGTGCCCAGCATGCTGGACTCGGCCAAGCCCATTGGCCTGAAAGACGACGCTCGAGCGACGTGGGCGCTGTACTTTTCCAAGTTCATCACGGCGTACAAGAGACACGGCATTGCGTTCTGGGGCCTCACGCCTCAGAACGAGCCACAGGCAGAGGTGCCGTGGGAGTCGTGCATGTACACGGCCGAGTACCAGGCCGAGTTCATTGGGAACTTCCTTGGACCGACGCTGAAGCGGGACCATCCCGGTCTGGTGCTCATGGTCTTTGACCACAATCGCGGCAGTGTCCATCAGTGGGCGACAGAGATATACAACCACCCTACTGCTGCTCAGTACGTGGATGGCATGGCGTTCCACTGGTACGACGAGCAGCGCTACATGGATGGCGTCGAGTACCACGAGCGTCTGAACGACACGCACTTTGTGGATGAAAACCGCTTCATGCTGGCGACAGAGAGCTGCAACTGTCCCGGTGTGGGGCACGGCGACCTCGCGTGGTTCCGTGCGCAGCGGTACGGACACGACATCATGACGGATCTGAACAACTACGTGGCTGGATGGGTCGACTGGAACTTGCTGCTCGATCACGAAGGGGGGCCCAATCACTTGGCCAACATGTGCGATGCTCCTATCATTCTGACCGAGGATGGAACAGACTTCTACATCCAGCCCATGTACTACTTCATCCAGCACTTCTCCAAGTTTATTCCTGTGGGCTCACGCCGCGTTGAAACGCAAGTGGCAGCAAAGTTTGCGCGTCCGGGTGATCCGCAACTGTTCGTGGACTATCCGTCGATGCTGGCAGCTTGCGATGGCAGCTCGCGTCAACGGTTGCGGCCGACGGACGATGGCAAGCTGGAAGTGACTGGCACGGGCTTTTGCATCGATCTGAAGGAGATCCCGTGGCAGGGACATCAAGGACTGCTCGTGGAGTGCAGATACACGCAGCAGCATTGGACGTATGAAATGGACACCGGCCGCATTCGCATGGGCGATTACTGCATCTCACTGAACCACGGGTCCACGGAGAACGGCGTGCGCATCAGCACCGACTTGTGCGAACACGAGGTCGTGCCGCACCAGCAGTGGAGATTTGACGCGGAAGACGGCACCATGCGGTCCTTTGCGTCGACGACGGACCAGTGCGTGACTGCCGGGTATGCGTTTGTGCAGGCCGCTGCCTTTGTGACTCCGGAGAACCGGAAGGTGCTTGTCGTGATGAATGAGAACACGGAGCCGGTCGACTTTGAGCTGCAGGTTGGCGGCAAGGCGCTGGAGACGACGGTGCCTCGCGGAGCCATTCGGACGTTCACGTGGGAGTGAGAGGACAGCGGTCGTAGCACAGACTTGCCACGCTGGTATAAGTTGTAGCGTCGCAGGCACAGCCGCAGACGCAGAAGCTAACAACGTCAAGAACGCGGCAGTCGAGCTGCATGCACGCGCGTCAACAGTAACTTGTGCTGCCCCTTGCGTTGTGCTAACAAGTGCCGTTGTTGTTGCCGTCGTTGCTGTTGTCGTCGTTGCTGTTGCTCCGTCGTTGCTGCTGCTGCCGTCGCAGACACCCACTTTGCTGCCATGTGCACGATCCGATGACAAGTCTCGCAGCAGATCGTTCCACACATCGGACGGACTCGTGTCCTGTCCATCTCCGTCATCGTGCAGCCCCTTGTGATGGTCCCAATCCTCTGACGCAGTTCCGATCCGCATCTCCCGCGGCACGCGACGCTTCTTGCGTCTCAGCTCAAACACTTCGATCGTCTCTTTCCGACCATCGACCTCGAGCGCTCCTGCCGGCACTTCCTGCCACTGGAAGTACGTGTCCAGGTACCGCATGAACTCTGCTCGGACCGCTGGCGCCCGTCGCTCGTTCGCCACAAAGATCACAGTCTTACGGTGCGACAGAGCCAGCAGAGACTGCACGAGCGGCTTGACACACGCCTTCTCGTACACGACATCCGCACACAAGAGGCAGTCGAACGGCGCCTTCAGCCTCGTCACCGGCGTGCCCCTGTAGACCACAGCACCAGTCAGCACCTCGTCTGCCCCTCACGACACAGCCCTTTCAGTGATCAACATGCAGCAGCCAGCGCCTGCACGATCGCTCCTCTCTCCCCCTCTCGCATCGCACCACACGCATTGCTCGACTCGGACGCGCTGTCGCTCCCGATCCGTCAGGTTCGCTCGCACGTTGCGTCGAAGCCACGGGAGCACCGGTCCAACGTCCGTAAGCACGACGTCGGCCAGTCCGTGAGTGACGATCGCACTGGCGATGCCCGCGAGGCCTCCACAGCCAGCGCCGAGTTCACAGATAGACATAAGGCCCTCGAACCGTTCGGGATGACGCTCGATGAACTGGAAGAGCGTCTTGCTGCTGTCCCACACGGTCGCCCCCAGCACAAACGAGTCGGGGTCCTGCTCCACGGCCACAACGCGAGACGCACGACCAATGCGCAGCTCCACATAGCGAGCCCAGTGCGTGAACGGCGCTTCGTGCGCGAGCAGCTCTTGAGCTGCTGCTGCTGCTGCTTCCATGGCGTGTCGTCACTCTTGCGGGTATTGTTCCCTCCCATGAGTGACATCACTGCACGGGCCACCGCTCGATGGATATGGCACTTTCGTGCTATTTGAAGGTCGTTGGACGAAGCAACTGCCAGCGTCGTGTGGCTATGCTGTTCGTGCCAGTCCAGATGTTCCATAAGTAATTGCAAAGCGTATTTAGGCATACGGTAAACACCACCTGTAACCTGTAACTTGTTCTTTCATTGGCCAACTTTGAAAACGCAAACAAATATTACTATCGCCGTTTCCGCAACCGAAATCGCCTTTTTTAACGCTTCCGTCGCACTGCACACAATAAGCACGTATTTGGCACGTTTATAACATCAGCCAATGTACGAACCAGTCAACACGCACTAACATGCCGCGCCCCGGCTAATGGCTACAGCACTTGCAGGCTATCAGGGTTGTTGCAGCGCCCACAAAGTATCCAAATTCAATGTCAAAAAAGCCAAAAAGAACTTACGGAAGAGACTATCACTGCAACCGGCCATCACATTGTTTTACAATAGGTTCGACTGCGAACTAACCTGCATTGAAATTTTCTAGCGAGAATCAAATGCCATGCTCGAAAAAATTGCGACTGCACGTTCAAAGGCCTCGAGCAGATGGCCCCGTCATCCCTTGCATCCGTCTCTCACTACCATCCGCCGCCATGCTCGAAAGTGCTTTTGATACATGGACGTGTATCGCGAGAACCTGACTGGGAAGGCCACCGAATAAGCCCCAACGAAGTATCGGTCGCACCGTATGGTAAACATCTGATACTTACGTTGGTGAACGTTTTAGCTGCTGCCAATTACTGTGGTTTGCAATAGTTTTGGCAAAACGTAATGGGTTTTAATAGATTTGTATAATTGACTGCGTCGTAAACCCAATACAAACACAGGCAAAACAATGCCGTTTAGGGTGACGACAGCCGTTTTTGCACTTGTACATATGAAAAAATGAATCTTTTACCCTAATCCGTCTACTTACAGTATTTATAGGGCTGCATGTAAAAAATCTCGAAAAAAATCGAAAACAAAAGTCCACGCAGGGAGTTTCGGGGCGGTCAAATGTGGCTGTCTGCGAGCCAAAATTAATGAGATTCTCCAATTTGTAGGGTCCTATGGCTTCGCGGAAAAATTGTCAAATTAAAAGATGAGACTACAGAACATAAGCTAGTACCATACTCAAGCCATCTATAGTCTTGAATTTGTGTTTAAAGAGTTACGGGTGTGAGGATTAGCTGAGTGACGGAGATCGGAAAATGATACAGATAATAGAAGGGGCACACTATTTTTCAATTGTACGTTTACTCTCGACACATCTGTTGTATGTAAACAATGGTGAGGTCCCGCTCTTGGCAACATACTGCGGTAGAGCAATCTCTAATATTTGACAGACTGCACAGTTCCTCGACTTTAGGGACGGGGCGATTTTAGCTGGTACCAGCTCAGTCCATAGTAGCACGCCGGACAGTAGGCCGCCTTCAACTCTTACCCCCAAAGAGGGGGCTGGAGGAGATGCTACGAATTCGCCAGCTCAAATAGGCTTCTATGGCAGCGCGACAGCCACGGACAGATTGCACAACGCCGCCGCTCACGCTGATTGCTTGCCTCGAGGGGCATTGGAAACGCTATGGCTGTCATGCAGGCAGTATTTGCGCATCAATTCAAACGCCGGGCCTTTCAGTAGGGTCCAGGTCGAAACAATCACGGGAACGACGGACCAGCGGAGAAAGGGCCGGATGTAGACGCGCTGGGGACGAGACCGAAAGGCACGACCTAGAGGAGTACCAACGAGTAGAATGCACCTCGTGGAAAGAACCCGGAGACAGCCGAGGGGGTCAGTCGGCGGCTAAACTATCACCACGTTCTTCCTAGTCACCCCTTCCCCGTACGACGTGATTCATAATATTGTGGCGGAAATGAAGGGCCACTCAAGGGAAAGGCAAATAGAGACATGACTACTGACTATTCGAGAGCTCTTCGCTTTGGTCTACACTAAGATGCCGATAAATTTGAAGGATCTACCGGTTTCCGAACAACGCTTTCCGCGGATTAAAGGAGTAGAGGCGTCGTGCTTACTACGTTTGTTTAAGCAGATGTTTATATAACGCGCCGGCTCTTATCAAGACTGGCACCGAATCACCATTAACATCAGTAAGGAAATTGTATCGACTAAACAGGCCTTTACAGAGATTTTAAGGCGGCCATCTTTCCAGCGCAAGTGGTCCAAGGCTCCAATTCCAGATCAGTGGGAGCAAGTGGTGCGGAACGGCACGACGGCACCTTCCGCAGTGGGAGTTAATGCTCCCGACATTCAGTACGAGGACTTCATGTTTGACCCCACAAAATTCCCGAAGGACGAAGCGGCGGAGTTATAGTACGTATGTGATCGACGCACGTCCGGGGGTCCTCACTCAGTCTTGCGGGAAGGAACAGATGCCGGGTGGAGGGTTGTGGTGGAGTGGCGATCGCTCTTTTGAGAAGTCCATCCCAACTTTCTTCTGGCGCCCGGACGACTAACTAATGGAGGAGGTACTCCGATTCCGTGCTGTAATGTTTGCTCACCTTGTGTACCCGTCGGTGGGGCGGGTTGCACTCTTCCAGGTGGACTCCAGTCAATGCCGAACTTGAACGTGGTTGGGATTGGGGCTGTTGCGAGGAAACCTTCACACGATAGCGGGTGTACTTGTAAGGTGCTCCATATGAGTTACCTTGATCTCTATGAGATCGCCTTGTCCAAATTCGATACTATTGGATACTTGATTCGTTAGCCTTCTGACTTCTTGAGCCGTCTCGCGATCTTTCACCCTTCGCCTTTACTTATTTGCTGCGTCCAATCGCAGTCTGGGTTCTTGGTTGAGAGTCCTCGATCACTGGCCAAACAATTCAGGGATACCACTTGATTTAATTATGCAATTTCTCTTGACGTCGGTTGGCCAGTAATCCAACCCGGAAGAAAAATCAACATGTGTACTTAGAAGCCAAGTGAACTCTGTTTAATGTTAACTAACCAGACCGAAAACTAACACCTCGATAGGCCTATCTATATCACGACTTTCGAGGCCACGCATCTCCCTCTCCAGAAGACCGCCCCTTTGTACCTATGTGGATTACACCAAGTGCGCTCTCTCTGGAACATTGGCGTGTACCACACCCGACTTGTACGCAGCTGACTCCAAGATCACGATCACGGATCGGAATCGCGGATTTGGACCGGGATCGCGGGCTCGGACCGGGATCGCGGATTTGGACCGGGATCGCGGGTTCGGACCGGGATCGCGGATTTGGATCGGGATCGCAGATCGGGATCGGGATCGCGGATTCGGATCGGGATCGTGACCTTCAGTGATTCCGCAAACTCCGGTGAGATTCGTCTTTAGGTTACATAGACATCTCAGAGTCACTACATATCACACCCTCGCCATCAACGATATCGCGATCTGGTACGTTTGAGTACACGATCGTGATCTACCCGTCCCAGCTCGTATCCTCCAATCAGAGTCCTTTCCGGACTTAACTGAAGCCGGAAATCTGTGTGCCCCCAAGCCCAACTCAACGGTAAAATCTTGTAATCGCGTTACCACAGGGTCATGATCCGAATAGCTGAAGGTCACATAGCCTGTCGTCACATGTCTTATTTCTTATGGGAGGTTTTGACGGCTCGGATCAATAATGTCTTTACGTTACGGTACATGCTCAAGTGTAAGGGCACTTGGTGCCCAAACTTGGCCATGATCGTGGCATCTTGATCAGCCGGCGGACAGTCCGATCTATCACTAAAACGATCCTTGGGTCAGCGGAATTAGCTAAGATCAGCCTGTCAAAGCTCCACAACCTTTTAGGATTGACCAAGACTATAATCTACGACCGCTCGATGAACGCCGTCCATTTCTTTTTATTTTCTCTGGAATCAGCTGTGCAATTTGACGATGTCTGCATACTATTTAAAGGTCAAATAAACCTGTTATCCAATGCGCACCATCCCGCGGGTGGTTCTGTTTGGAGGCGTCAGGAAGGTCGAACCGTTCTTTGTCCGACCGGTGTCGAAGTAATGTTATGAGGCTTTTTAACACGATCTTTGGCTTAACCGCTTGTAGTCTCGTCTTAAAGGTGGCCTGATCGGAAATATGCTTAGTACTTTGACTTAGGATACCCTTTGTCGGGTATATGTAAGTTGTCACTCCTGGCAGAATACGAGATATGCCCGCAAGTGACTTCTGCACTTATGCAAAATTGATGTTGCTATATTTTTATTGCCGTGGTCTATCTCATGCTATTTAAGCGTTTCGATGGTTTCGTGTTTTTTTGTTGCTCTCGAGGTCGGTCCACTCACCAGCTGCAAGATCCTGGGCAAGGTTACCGTCGTGTTCGTTCAATGTCTAGCATTGGGTCGCAAAGGTTCTAGTCTTCAATCGATGTATTGTAAAAGATGGCGACTGCTGTACCTTCTCCACTACTGGTGCTTTTCACGCGTCCGCTTGCAGCTTAGTCGTTGGGATTGCCAGACGATCTTTAAAATTGCTGCCATACTTCAGCGGCTCGCCACACTGAGGTGTGCGGTGTTCAATCCGGGTAAAGTTCTTATACGTGGTATCGCCTTGTGTTCTCTTTGTGGTGGTCTAGGAGGTGAGCACCTCGACGAAACGTGTACTTTGCTCTCGAATGAAAAGGAGAGTAGCAGGTAAAGCATGGAACTCGCTGGAACTCTCGATGATGATTCATGACGGACGACGAACCTATCGCATATACGTGCGTCACTAACTCAGTAGATCTGGACAAGCGGCAGTGCCGAAGGAGACCACGAAGTAGTTAAAATAGTAAGCGTCTGTCGCGTTGAATAAACCGCGGGTAACTGAGGTCACCGAGTAGGTCACAGTTGACGAGATAATTGCCTGAACTGTCTCAGCCTACATGCCGGTGGAGAGAACACTTATTTGATACTGCTAAAATTCCGCGACTTTGTGATCAATCAGTAGTGGTGTCAGAAGAAATATCTTCGCGCTCCGACATGGACGGGCATGATAGCTGAAGCCTGGCGCCTCATAGCCGATCAGTTTCAAGTGGCATCCAAATACCGCTGCTTAATCCGGGAGCCCAAAAGTAATGCGACGAGTTGATAAATCGTAGCACCTACATTTAGCACTCTTGACGAGGTTAAGAACTAGGTCTTCCACTGCCTTCTGGACCTCATGTCGTTTAGGTAATTGAAGAAGCAGTGTCTTCTCCGCAATATGTTGAGGCATTCGGACGTACGAAAAAAATATCGCAAGAACCAGTCCTTTCAAGTACACCCTAGTATTCCATCATCGCAACCGTCACCGCCCGCGTTTGCGTGCATTCCAGAAATCCAGGAGGGGAGGCAGTACAATTTTGCCATATTACAAGCCGTTCGAGCTTCCTTGTCCAAACGAATCTTCGATCGAAAATAACATCCAGTTTTCTATCCATGCCTTTGTATCTGTAGGTACAACACCCGGTCGTGGTCGGCGCGCTTACTGTTACCCTTTATCGCCGCCGCGTTATTACGAGGTACCGAATGTATTCCGCATATCTCGCTGGTCGATCGCTCGCCGTCCGGTCCGCTCGCTGGTCGAGCGTTTGGACCCGATGACGTCAAATTTACAACCCCTATCGTCCCATCTGGACGCTTTGTCGCTTGGCCTGCCCAAATTTAATCCTCGCACCCCGCCTTTAAAGGCCTCCCTTGCCCACCAGGCGCGACGGTCCCCTAAACCAAATGCAGTCCGGAATCCATGCGTCCAGCCTGTTTGGTCAGACCGTTCACGCCTTGCACGCTATTTGCGTTTTTGACGCATTTTCCACCTTTGGCAGCGCTTATAACAGGTATGACACACTCTATTATTTTGACTTTTAAACTTGAGCATAAAAGCATAAACTTGATAGTGTAGAGAAAGTGGAGCCCGATCGACCACCCATAAGACCTTAACAGCTCAGTCGGCCGGAATGTAGAATTGGTCGAGACTGCAAGCTCTTTTGCCCTCCCAATACGTAAGATTGTCTACTGGTACATACGCTTTCTTCTCCCCTGCATGGTCGCACATAAACCTGGCGTCATTCCAGTCGTGATCGGAAATCCTCCCCTCCAGTGCCAGGCTTTTCAGCCGACCCGAACGGTGTAGACTTCACCCATCCAATAAAGGATTCTACACGCAGATATAAACTCCCACAATGATGGAGCTGTTCCAAAGACGTTTCCATCGAAAAAAAAGGCGTGAAGATCTACTTGCGATCATGACGGATCGTCGATCGATACAGTCATAAAAAGTACGAGGCCATCAATGGAAAGCGCAATCGCGTGCGTGCTATGTTGGTCTTCGGCCCCAACTACGACGTTCTCTGAGCGGCCTTGGGTGTCAGTAAGATCGCAGCTTCCTCGGCCTGCGCCGAAACATATCTCCAATAATAGAGGTGGTTGATCATGGTCACCTTGTATACCCTACAATTTAGCTCACCGCAAAATAAACGTCTGCGCTTAAACGTAATCGGAAACACGTTTTTTGCATATCCCACGTCCTAGGGTGGTCATGAACTGGAAAACTTTACCAAACCGACATATTCCAGCTCTACACCTTCGTGTAAAGGTACGCACGTTTGGGGCTACGAATTTAATGCTATCCTACCCCATCGCTAGATGTCCTGGTGTATCTACACCCCTGTCGGCCCAATATGACAGCAAAGCATGACATTCGAACGCATCCGCTCTATCCAGATCGTTCCTCGTAGGCGCGTCTCCAAGTCAGCCGTAAAGCATCTTTTCGCACATCAATAGCCTCTGCTGTCGAGCCGGCGAGAGAGCTGAAGCGAAAAATCGAGCGACGGTAACTCAGTCGACCTGCCGTTGACCGATATATATATCAAGCCGCCTTTTACGCAGGGATTTTCCGGAACAGCTGCAAGTGCCTTCGATTTACCCCGAAAGATGATGAGCCCTCAATGCGTGCTTCAGCCAGGGTAGGTATCTCGTGGTAGAATAGAATGGTGCATAGAAGACGCTGGCCAAACCGATTCTTGTTGTGAGGGTCACACAGTTTAAATATGTCGTCCGCTGCATGATTTGTCTCTCATAAACGGCGCCAATCATCAGCGTTATTGATATGAGGGCGTTAATGAAGCATGACGGATCTTTGCGTGGCGCTTTCAATCCATTGGTTCAGCCATTTTTGATCGAGATGCGACTAAAATTGGCTCTTGAAATACCGTATACCGTCTAGTAAGCATTATTAACGCCAGTAGAAGTACCAATAGCATAAAACTTGGACGTCCAGACTGTATGGCAGCTCGCCTGTAAAGGATAAATGGCAAACGCGATGTAAAAATAGAATCATTTTCAATTGCGCTGTTCATTTCCACATAAACTTTAAGCTTGATGTAGTGATGTTGATTCCGATGTAGGTCAAGCCCGAGCTAATTCTTTCCAGACCGATGGACAATAGCCCTATCCATACCCCTGATTTCTCCCGTATTAGTTCCGTAGACACTATCAAATTCACACGCTTCTCGTTTAAATTGTCCGAGAAATGTTTTTTTCGAGTCTGCGGTCCCTTCCAAAGCTGCTCAGCCATGAGCTCTGATGCAGGGGTGGCGCTTAAAGAGTACACAACGAAATGATGGGATACCTCGATTGGCGGAAAATAAGTTAGTGCTCCAACCCAGATTCTGAGAATTTGTTTGTAAGGCTCCGAATTATGGTCCTCGGGATGTACATGTTGTTCGGCGCTAGGCCCTGAGACCGCACGTGATCGATTAAAATTCGCTAGAGAGTGTAATTCTTTCTGGATGACTCCTCCCGGTGCTGCCACTAAGTCAGGTAGCCCCTCCCGTTGCTCATAATCAAGCAAAACCGAGTAATGACGACCATTAAATCGCAGCATTACCGTTGAAAGCTCCAAATGTGCGTGTTTGGCCGCCTGCAATTCATCATCGCAGTCACACAATGATAATTAACATTCATCAACTGTTTACACGGCCATGAGGCTCTGGGTAGTGATGGTCGCGCTAAATTTCAATAACTTAGTACGCCATCGCCCTAGTTGCCAAGATGTGGAATTATGTGTCTCTCTGCATAAAAATTTGCTGCCATTCCCAGAGTGTCACCCCCCCTAGCCTTTCTACCGACATGAAGGTCCTATCCAAGAGTGGGGAGGAATTTCCCAGTAAATATCACCATTATTGATCAGCCGATTCCTTCCTTGTCATCTTTGTCTAACTGTGACCTACAGAGAGGAGAATTTGGACACTCAGATCATGCGCATACTTCTATTCCATGTTCAAAAGCCCCGCTCGTTTATTGACACGTTGTAAGAAAGCTGATAGAATCGCGAGCCCATATTCCGTACTGACCAAGTTTGCGTATGCAAACGATCGATCCACTGCCATCGCCATGCTATTTATAGTAGCCGGAGTCAACATTTCTTGTACCTTCATAATCCATTCGAGGCTAAGCACGTCTTGAGAAATGACCTGGGGACGTTGAACCATGTAAGAAGCGTGTTTAAGAGAAACACCCAGCAGACAAAGTTTTTTACCCCGCTGCTATATCTCTTGACTCAAGAGGGTCATTAGGCCTGGTCCTGAAAAGAAGGCAGCTTTACAAGAGCAAGAGTATGTCTCTTCCTGATCGTCGTACTAGGATTCAGCCGCTATCTGGATATAACCAGGCCTATCTGAAGTAGTCCGCACCGTATTTGCTAAATTATATGGCTCATATGTTTTCTTGTCCTCCTTGGACGAGTCCAACTCCTCATCGAACACCGAAAACCGCTTATTTGACACTACTGCGGACCGCTGGTGCGAAGCCCAAAGGGTTTCGTCTCCCAAAGGGGTTAAGTAACTCATGGTTGCGCTACCATCGGTACAGGAGGTGGACTCGAATCGTTTGAAGACCGACTGGGTGGTGTGTAGATTGACCTAAATAAGTTCCGCAACTTCGACAGTATGATCTCTCGAAATTGGCGGGGAGGAGGCCTTAGCTATTATTGTTGACACGTCGGCTTGAGCTGACGTGTTGGCTAACTCGTGAGCTAGAATGTGGTCTTTTGCCATTTATTACATCTGCGCTGTGCTACTAAACGATTTGGCCAGGTCCTTGATCTCCGTAAGGTCGCTCTCCTTAACCTCTTTTCCCAGGTACCTTCAGTTGGGCATACGTGTAACCAAACCTTATCGCCGTGGGCCCTACCACCCCGCACTTAAGTCATTGTAGACGTCGGCCAACTTCAGGATGTTAAAGAATAAACGTCGTCCTATAATAAAGTAGCCGAACCATCCTTTCGAAAAATATTAGACACACGTCCAGCTAAAAAGGTAATTCTCAAAGACTTGAAGGGGCGAGACATCGGATAAAACGTGTCCATATACTCGAATACAAAACGCTCGAAAATATTTGACCTCAGTTAAGCTGCGACACGACCAGCTATATAGATTCGGGCAAGGTTATATTTACGACTGTATACTCAGCCCCATGATTCAACTATTGCCCAGTCGGACCTTGCTGACACCTCCAAACAGAACCACCCGCGGGATGGTTCGCATTGGATAACAGGTTTATTTGACCTTTAAATGGTATGCAGACATCATCAAAACGCACAGCTGATTCCAGAGAAAATAAAAAGAAATGGACGGCGTTCATCGAGCGGTCGTAGATTATAGTCCTGGTCAATCCTAAAAGGTTGTGGAGCTTCGACAGGCTGATCTTAGCTAATTCCGCTGACCCAAGGATCGTTTTAGTGATAGATCGGACTGTCCGCCGGCTGATCAAGATGCCACGATCATGGCCAAGTTTGGGCACCAAGTGCCCTTACACTTGAGCATGTACCGTAACGTAAAGACATTATTGATCCGAGCCGTCAAAACCTCCCATAAGAAATAAGACATGTGACGACAGGCTATGTGACCTTCAGCTATTCGGATCATGACCCTGTGGTAACGCGATTACAAGATTTTACCGTTGAGTTGGGCTTGGGGGCACACAGATTTCCGGCTTCAGTTAAGTCCGGAAAGGACTCTGATTGGAGGATACGAGCTGGGACGGGTAGATCACGATCGTGTACTCAAACGTACCAGATCGCGATATCGTTGATGGCGAGGGTGTGATATGTAGTGACTCTGAGATGTCTATGTAACCTAAAGACGAATCTCACCGGAGTTTGCGGAATCACTGAAGGTCACGATCCCGATCCGAATCCGCGATCCCGATCCCGATCTGCGATCCCGATCCAAATCCGCGATCCCGGTCCGAACCCGCGATCCCGGTCCAAATCCGCGATCCCGGTCCGAGCCCGCGATCCCGGTCCAAATCCGCGATTCCGATCCGTGATCGTGATCTTGGAGTCAGCTGCGTACAAGTCGGGTGTGGTACACGCCAATGTTCCAGAGAGAGCGCACTTGGTGTAATCCACATAGGTACAAAGGGGCGGTCTTCTGGAGAGGGAGATGCGTGGCCTCGAAAGTCGTGATATAGATAGGCCTATCGAGGTGTTAGTTTTCGGTCTGGTTAGTTAACATTAAACAGAGTTCACTTGGCTTCTAAGTACACATGTTGATTTTTCTTCCGGGTTGGATTACTGGCCAACCGACGTCAAGAGAAATTGCATAATTAAATCAAGTGGTATCCCTGAATTGTTTGGCCAGTGATCGAGGACTCTCAACCAAGAACCCAGACTGCGATTGGACGCAGCAAATAAGTAAAGGCGAAGGGTGAAAGATCGCGAGACGGCTCAAGAAGTCAGAAGGCTAACGAATCAAGTATCCAATAGTATCGAATTTGGACAAGGCGATCTCATAGAGATCAAGGTAACTCATATGGAGCACCTTACAAGTACACCCGCTATCGTGTGAAGTTTTCCTCGCAACAGCCCCAATCCCAACCACGTTCAAGTTCGGCATTGACTGGAGTCCACCTGGAAGAGTGCAACCCGCCCCACCGACGGGTACACAAGGTGAGCAAACATTACAGCACGGAATCGGAGTACCTCCTCCATTAGTTAGTCGTCCGGGCGCCAGAAGAAAGTTGGGATGGACTTCTCAAAAGAGCGATCGCCACTCCACCACAACCCTCCACCCGGCATCTGTTCCTTCCCGCAAGACTGAGTGAGGACCCCCGGACGTGCGTCGATCACATACGTACTATAACTCCGCCGCTTCGTCCTTCGGGAATTTTGTGGGGTCAAACATGAAGTCCTCGTACTGAATGTCGGGAGCATTAACTCCCACTGCGGAAGGTGCCGTCGTGCCGTTCCGCACCACTTGCTCCCACTGATCTGGAATTGGAGCCTTGGACCACTTGCGCTGGAAAGATGGCCGCCTTAAAATCTCTGTAAAGGCCTGTTTAGTCGATACAATTTCCTTACTGATGTTAATGGTGATTCGGTGCCAGTCTTGATAAGAGCCGGCGCGTTATATAAACATCTTCTTAAACAAACGTAGTAAGCACGACGCCTCTACTCCTTTAATCCGCGGAAAGCGTTGTTCGGAAACCGGTAGATCCTTCAAATTTATCGGCATCTTAGTGTAGACCAAAGCGAAGAGCTCTCGAATAGTCAGTAGTCATGTCTCTATTTGCCTTTCCCTTGAGTGGCCCTTCATTTCCGCCACAATATTATGAATCACGTCGTACGGGGAAGGGGTGACTAGGAAGAACGTGGTGATAGTTTAGCCGCCGACTGACCCCCTCGGCTGTCTCCGGGTTCTTTCCACGAGGTGCATTCTACTCGTTGGTACTCCTCTAGGTCGTGCCTTTCGGTCTCGTCCCCAGCGCGTCTACATCCGGCCCTTTCTCCGCTGGTCCGTCGTTCCCGTGATTGTTTCGACCTGGACCCTACTGAAAGGCCCGGCGTTTGAATTGATGCGCAAATAATGCCTGCATGACAGCCATAGCGTTTCCAATGCCCCTCGAGGCAAGCAATCAGCGTGAGCGGCGGCGTTGTGCAATCTGTCCGTGGCTGTCGCGCTGCCATAGAAGCCTATTTGAGCTGGCGAATTCGTAGCATCTCCTCCAGCCCCCTCTTTGGGGGTAAGAGTTGAAGGCGGCCTACTGTCCGGCGTGCTACTATGGACTGAGCTGGTACCAGCTAAAATCGCCCCGTCCCTAAAGTCGAGGAACTGTGCAGTCTGTCAAATATTAGAGATTGCTCTACCGCAGTATGTTGCCAAGAGCGGGACCTCACCATTGTTTACATACAACAGATGTGTCGAGAGTAAACGTACAATTGAAAAATAGTGTGCCCCTTCTATTATCTGTATCATTTTCCGATCTCCGTCACTCAGCTAATCCTCACACCCGTAACTCTTTAAACACAAATTCAAGACTATAGATGGCTTGAGTATGGTACTAGCTTATGTTCTGTAGTCTCATCTTTTAATTTGACAATTTTTCCGCGAAGCCATAGGACCCTACAAATTGGAGAATCTCATTAATTTTGGCTCGCAGACAGCCACATTTGACCACCCCGAAACTCCCTGCGTGGACTTTTGTTTTCGATTTTTTTCGAGATTTTTTACATGCAGCCCTATAAATACTGTAAGTAGACGGATTAGGGTAAAAGATTCATTTTTTCATATGTACAAGTGCAAAAACGGCTGTCGTCACCCTAAACGGCATTGTTTTGCCTGTGTTTGTATTGCGTTTACGACGCAGTCAATTATACAAATCTATTAAAACCCATTACGTTTTGCCAAAACTATTGCAAACCACAGTAATTGGCAGCAGCTAAAACGTTCACCAACGTAAGTATCAGATGTTTACCATACGGTGCGACCGATACTTCGTTGGGGCTTATTCGGTGGCCTTCCCAGTCAGGTTCTTGCGATACACGTCCATGTATCAAAAGCACTTTCGAGCATGGCGGCGGATGGTAGTGAGAGACGGATGCAAGGGATGACGGGGCCATCTGCTCGAGGCCTTTGAACGTGCAGTCGCAATTTTTTCGAGCATGGCATTTGATTCTCGCTAGAAAATTTCAATGCAGGTTAGTTCGCAGTCGAACCTATTGTAAAACAATGTGATGGCCGGTTGCAGTGATAGTCTCTTCCGTAAATTCTTTTTGGCTTTTTTGACATTGAATTTGGATACTTTGTGGGCGCTGCAACAACCCTGATAGCCTGCAAGTGCTGTAGCCATTAGCCGGGGCGCGGCATGTTAGTGCGTGTTGACTGGTTCGTACATTGGCTGATGTTATAAACGTGCCAAATACGTGCTTATTGTGTGCAGTGCGACGGAAGCGTTAAAAAAGGCGATTTCGGTTGCGGAAACGGCGATAGTAATATTTGTTTGCGTTTTCAAAGTTGGCCAATGAAAGAACAAGTTACAGGTTACAGGTGGTGTTTACCGTATGCCTAAATACGCTTTGCAATTACTTATGGAACATCTGGACTGGCACGAACAGCATAGCCACACGACGCTGGCAGTTGCTTCGTCCAACGACCTTCAAATAGCACGAAAGTGCCATATCCATCGAGCGGTGGCCCGTGCAGTGATGTCACTCATGGGAGGGAACAATACCCGCAAGAGTGACGACACGCCATGGAAGCAGCAGCAGCAGCAGCTCAAGAGCTGCTCGCGCACGAAGCGCCGTTCACGCACTGGGCTCGCTATGTGGAGCTGCGCATTGGTCGTGCGTCTCGCGTTGTGGCCGTGGAGCAGGACCCCGACTCGTTTGTGCTGGGGGCGACCGTGTGGGACAGCAGCAAGACGCTCTTCCAGTTCATCGAGCGTCATCCCGAACGGTTCGAGGGCCTTATGTCTATCTGTGAACTCGGCGCTGGCTGTGGAGGCCTCGCGGGCATCGCCAGTGCGATCGTCACTCACGGACTGGCCGACGTCGTGCTTACGGACGTTGGACCGGTGCTCCCGTGGCTTCGACGCAACGTGCGAGCGAACCTGACGGATCGGGAGCGACAGCGCGTCCGAGTCGAGCAATGCGTGTGGTGCGATGCGAGAGGGGGAGAGAGGAGCGATCGTGCAGGCGCTGGCTGCTGCATGTTGATCACTGAAAGGGCTGTGTCGTGAGGGGCAGACGAGGTGCTGACTGGTGCTGTGGTCTACAGGGGCACGCCGGTGACGAGGCTGAAGGCGCCGTTCGACTGCCTCTTGTGTGCGGATGTCGTGTACGAGAAGGCGTGTGTCAAGCCGCTCGTGCAGTCTCTGCTGGCTCTGTCGCACCGTAAGACTGTGATCTTTGTGGCGAACGAGCGACGGGCGCCAGCGGTCCGAGCAGAGTTCATGCGGTACCTGGACACGTACTTCCAGTGGCAGGAAGTGCCGGCGGGAGCGCTCGAGGTCGATGGTCGGAAAGAGACGATCGAAGTGTTTGAGCTGAGACGCAAGAAGCGTCGCGTGCCGCGGGAGATGCGGATCGGAACTGCGTCAGAGGATTGGGACCATCACAAGGGGCTGCACGATGACGGAGATGGACAGGACACGAGTCCGTCCGATGTGTGGAACGATCTGCTGCGAGACTTGTCATCGGATCGTGCACATGGCAGCAAAGTGGGTGTCTGCGACGGCAGCAGCAGCAACGACGACAACAGCAACGACGACAACAGCAACGACGGCAACAACAACGGCACTTGTTAGCACAACGCAAGGGGCAGCACAAGTTACTGTTGACGCGCGTGCATGCAGCTCGACTGCCGCGTTCTTGACGTTGTTAGCTTCTGCGTCTGCGGCTGTGCCTGCGACGCTACAACTTATACCAGCGTGGCAAGTCTGTGCTACGACCGCTGTCCTCTCACTCCCACGTGAACGTCCGAATGGCTCCGCGAGGCACCGTCGTCTCCAGCGCCTTGCCGCCAACCTGCAGCTCAAAGTCGACCGGCTCCGTGTTCTCATTCATCACGACAAGCACCTTCCGGTTCTCCGGAGTCACAAAGGCAGCGGCCTGCACAAACGCATACCCGGCAGTCACGCACTGGTCCGTCGTCGACGCAAAGGACCGCATGGTGCCGTCTTCCGCGTCAAATCTCCACTGCTGGTGCGGCACGACCTCGTGTTCGCACAAGTCGGTGCTGATGCGCACGCCGTTCTCCGTGGACCCGTGGTTCAGTGAGATGCAGTAATCGCCCATGCGAATGCGGCCGGTGTCCATTTCATACGTCCAATGCTGCTGCGTGTATCTGCACTCCACGAGCAGTCCTTGATGTCCCTGCCACGGGATCTCCTTCAGATCGATGCAAAAGCCCGTGCCAGTCACTTCCAGCTTGCCATCGTCCGTCGGCCGCAACTGTTGACGCGAGCTGCCATCGCAAGCTGCCAGCATCGACGGATAGTCCACGAACAGTTGCGGATCACCCGGACGCGCAAACTTTGCTGCCACTTGCGTTTCAACGCGGCGTGAGCCCACAGGAATAAACTTGGAGAAGTGCTGGATGAAGTAGTACATGGGCTGGATGTAGAAGTCTGTTCCATCCTCGGTCAGAATGATAGGAGCATCGCACATGTTGGCCAAGTGATTGGGCCCCCCTTCGTGATCGAGCAGCAAGTTCCAGTCGACCCATCCAGCCACGTAGTTGTTCAGATCCGTCATGATGTCGTGTCCGTACCGCTGCGCACGGAACCACGCGAGGTCGCCGTGCCCCACACCGGGACAGTTGCAGCTCTCTGTCGCCAGCATGAAGCGGTTTTCATCCACAAAGTGCGTGTCGTTCAGACGCTCGTGGTACTCGACGCCATCCATGTAGCGCTGCTCGTCGTACCAGTGGAACGCCATGCCATCCACGTACTGAGCAGCAGTAGGGTGGTTGTATATCTCTGTCGCCCACTGATGGACACTGCCGCGATTGTGGTCAAACACCATGAGCACCAGACCGGGATGGTCCCGCTTCAGCGTCGGTCCAAGGAAGTTCCCAATGAACTCGGCCTGGTACTCGGCTGTGTACATGCACGACTCCCACGGCACCTCTGCCTGTGGCTCGTTCTGAGGCGTGAGGCCCCAGAACGCAATGCCGTGTCTCTTGTACGCCGTGATGAACTTGGAAAAGTACAGCGCCCACGTCGCCCGAGCGTCGTCTTTCAGGCCAATGGGCTTGGCCGAGTCCAGCATGCTGGGCACTGGGAAGTCGAGCGTCGTGCGCTTCATCCAGGCCGGGGGGCTCCAGGGCGCGAGGAACAGCTTGAGCGCTGGCTGTCGCGCGAGCGCGCGCCGAAGGAACGGGACCAGCACGTGCTGGTCGTGCGTCACGTTCTCGTCAAAGTGCACGAGCTCCGAGTCGTTCACGACGTCGTCAAAGGTGTACGACGCCCGCGAAAAGTCGGACGAGCCCATGGGCACGCGGCCAAACGTGTAGGCGCTGCCTCTCTCCGGGTCAAAGTAGAGCGTCAGCACCTCGTCCTGTTTCTCGGGCGACAGTCGGTCGAACTGCAGCGCCGCTGCCTCCGTGAACGCGCCGCCAAAGCCCAATATCCGCTGGAACTGCCGCGTCACGTCCACTGTCACGACCGACGCAGCGGTCGACGGCCCGTGCGGCGTCCACTTGAGCCCCACAACGGGCGCCATCATATCCGTCGCGTTGTCTGCGTACGCGCTCTGGACACACGAGAGGTCCGACGCGGCGTCCCGAGCCGCAGGAGCCGCTGCGGGGGACGGCGTCGACTGGACGGACGCAACGGACGCGTCGGTGGTGGGGCCTCTCGAGACGCCGACGAGCGCGGCGACGGCGCAGAGGCCGCAGACGCTGACGCACAGGAGCGTCCACTTGAGTACGACGCGGCGGCGGGCGGCGCGGGCGCTCAGGCGCTCGTCGGTCGCTAAGGAGGACGTGCCATAGGCCGTCGAGGAGGCGCTCGTCATGGGGTCAGCGGCCGACGTGTGCAATGCGAGTCAGGAACTGGTCAGTGATTGGCTGATAATGGGTGAGGACTGGAGGGACAGCGACGAGAAGATCGTAATGTGGATCGGGGGTAGGTGAGCTAATTGTCAGCAGAAAATACAGTGGTTGGTTGGTTTTGAAGATCATGAAAAATAGATGTCAATCTTTGAAGATGTGTATGGTTGAACAAAAAGTGGAATAGCGAGGGGATTCTTGGATGGTGGTCATAGTGGTGTAACTTTTAGCTGCATCGGGTTTTATGGTGATTAGTCGATGTCGCAGTGGCTTAATGGAGAAGATATGCTAGAAAGCACTTCTTTGCAACAATTTCCTGTAGGTCAAGCTGCTTTATCGATACATCTGCCAGAAATTTGTGCGCATGTATATCGATCAACTGTGTCAGAGTGTGGTGATACTGTAATTAGGCTCAGGCGCACTAAGAACAAGACGAACACAACTTTCAGACTAGAGAAACTCCAACCAAGGGGCAACGAAATAACCGACATGTGGTAGTTGCACTGACCCATTCAAGCAGCATGTGGTGGTCAAAAGTATGAAGAAACAACATACAACAATGCGCTGGCGAGTGGTTCAGGCTATGAGCTTGAGAGCACAGTCATACTTTCGTCCATCAAGTCAGTCGAGACAATCGACCATCATTGCGATGATTATTCGACACAGTATTGGGAAATTTACCTGATCATTGGACGGCCTTTTTATTTATTGCTCGCTACTTTCGTCTATCTACTCGACATACACATCCAAACCCAAGAATTGCAAACTTGTGTCTCATCATCGACATGATCGTCCATATATGCACCCACACATGCACTACTCATCGTACAGTATTACTTGACGTCCATCACTTGGGACCTGTGCTTAGTGGAATCTGTAGCTTATCTCCATTCTATCGCCGACGATCGGTCTTGTGATGTTTCCGCATTTTCTACCCTATAACCCACTATACTGTTTTTCGGTACTCCTATTGGCCAACCCTGCATCCATCTGGGGAGAAAAATTCGCCATGATCATCGAAATCAAGGTCGTTTCTAGTGATCAGTGAACAAAGGTATACGTTTTAGGTTTTACTCTCGTATAGCGTAAAACGTTTCGTTGTAGCAAAAAGACAAAATTTTGTCTCCGTATTAAAAAGTTGATTAACATCAGTTTCTCTTTTGCTCTGAGTAAGACATGTGTCCTGTAAAGGTGTCTTAGATCGCCGAAGTTAGTCAGCCTTAACGGGAATACTCTTTTGAGCCCTTTGTGATGGCGAAATGATAAATTGTTGGGCCCCCTAAACTAGTACCAGAAGCTCTGTAAGCTTGTGGACTCGTAGAGTCGTGTTCTTATAAAGAACTAAGTTGCTCATAGCCTAAAGACTTTCTCTGTCAATGATCTGTAGCAGCTTCGCTACACAAAGCATGCCAATCATTTTTTTTCCAAAGTTTCACATTTTCAGTCTGAAAATTGCAAAAGACACTCAAAATCTTACGGGAAACACTCTTACCAAAAGACTGATAAGTCCTTGTACCATGACAGTACAAAGGTGTGTGCTCCTTATCTGACGTACACGATACTTGCAGCGGAATCGAAGAATATGAGCAAGGAACATCTCAGGGTTTGGGAAAAGGTATAGATAATATAGCTAAGCCTTTGTAACAACAAAATCGCTCATCTTACTCAAACAACATTTACGTACGAGCTCCCAACATGGATTCTCGCTCACCACCCATATGCACGTGTCTAGTAGCGATTGGTGGTTTAGTTAGTTCATAGCAAGGCCTAATTTAACAAATAAGTGTATCGGCTGAATATATTAACTTTGAGGGTAATAATCTTTAATATTACTCCCAAAAGTTATTTATGTACATATTAGTTATATACGATCAGAAAGAAAACATACAGTGGCACACATCGTTCCAATAACATGCAACGGACACCCCCCCACTACACAAAAGGTAAAAAGCAACACAAATCTAGAATACATGATAAAAACAACTGAAAAGCAACAAATGAAATACAAGGTATACTAATATATAATTATGCACCTCTGATGCATACCATATGGTCGATGACACGCGAGTTTACAATTATAGGTACACATATACGACGGTCTTTTTCATGTTGTGGCATATGTTACAATCCTGATGTATGCGTCATCGTTCATGTTCCAAAAAAGAATAGGCGCGTTGACGCGTCAGTCGTATGCTGAAAGTGTTTTTTTCCAATAGATTGTCAGTTCATATTGGAAATCTTTGTTAAAATCGTATAGTGTTACAGCGGGACAATGTTTAGCTGTATACACTACGCTATCAACTAATTTGCATAGGATGAGACAGCGCGATGTCAAATCGTAACTTCACAATGATGTCAACGATGTTTTCGAGCAAACTCGATGAGCCATACGTCGACCTGGTCAACAATATCAGAAACTGCACCGACAAGTTTACGGAAATATTTGGTGATATGTAAGTAATCAAGCGGTTGCTCGAGGACAAACGGAGCGCAAGGGTCGCTGATAGAGCATGCAAGACTTATTGAGCGTTATGGCTGTCACGAAAAGGAGACTTCTACAACTTTAGTGGTAATGTTAGGGTTGATCAGAATGCATCCAAACAGTAGCTGTGGACAAGTGCAATAATCATGTCTGCGTCGGACGACATTGTGTAAGCAAGGAAAATTAGTTTTTTGGCTCACTTCACCTTTTTCATTCACCATACTAACGCATCCTTGTGCTCAACATAATCGCGCTACCTGCGATAGCATGATATAACAAGCACGTGCCGCTAAGAATGTATATAGCAAAGGAACATACTGCAGTATCATCGTCAGTATTTACAAAGTAGCATTGGGAAATGAATGGATATGCTCGATCAATATGCCCTAGTCAATCGCAAAAGATTAGATCAGGTCAATTCGCTACGACATGTGAACAAATGGCAAAGATATGATCAATTGTTTGAATCATCTTCAGCACATGTAATCTGTCTTGTACTACACATTATTGGTGTACCTTGTAGTTTCTCATCTATTCGTGCATTACCAGCTTGTGATTATCAAGCACACTTGATCAATAGAGCCCAATTACTCACTCTGTTTCGGCGTCAATATAAGGCTGAAAAGGCTTCCATACATGTAGGATCTGGAGTTGGAGGAGATTTTACACAAGACGATAAATAATATCATCGTCGGTGTCAAAAAGCATGCACCGCGAGTTTTCTGATTACCGAGACGAAACCAAAATGTCTTTATGTGATCCTACACACGTCATGTGTACTTTATTGCTAGTGCATGTAAAACGACGGCATTTAAACCTTTACCAGAATCAGCAGGTTGTTTTGCAGCAACCGTCGATAATTTAGTACGTTCGTTATTCGTGTTCCGACGACAATTTGTACGAGCGTAAAGTAGCGAGTACAGCATCACAGGCGTTCATGAAGCGTTTAGTATAGAGTGCAGCACCACACACATGCATGGTGTTTAGCTTCGGTGATCATTACGTTTAATGTATGGTAGCTAGAACTGACAACACATACCGCAATACGACATCACATCCCATTCCATCACATTCATAAAGTAGCAGCAACGCCACGCTTTATTATAGCTGTATCTGGACTGAGAGAGCTAGACGACATGCGATTATATATTATGGCTTAACGATAACAATTGTTAGCAAATACACCTTCTGTAGTAGTGTTCTTGATCCATTTGTCAAGAAAAGATAATCAGCAGGAACACGATCGTAGCTATCCTTACATTAACATGGCGTGGGTTGCAGCAATATGTATGCGACTATCACAAAACTGATGCAGAGTATTACCCACGCAGGACTCTCGACGTAACCGGTATATTCAGCAACATTACTGTTACATCATAACTATGCAATGATTACTTCGTGGTCTTTCATGCTCTATATAAATCAGCACACACACATGTGTATGCACCCGTAGCTTAAGTGTCGCTTCATCGGTATCTAATAAACAAGTCATCATATTATCAATCCAACGATATTCGATCAAGGTCCTGAGTCAATCTCGGTGTCTTGTATTATTCATCGTCCTAATCGCAATTCACTAACATTTCCACAAAATTGTGAGCTGGATTATAAGCTCAAAGACAACGCACTTGTTGCCTCCGAATGGGTGACATTAAGATCAAGCTGAGTGCGTAGACGACGATCGCCTTAGGTAGGAAATGCTCATCCGCTCATCGGAAGAGAACACTTCTTTTGAACATCATAACTCGACATAATGTAAGCTTGGAGAAACAAAGAGAGGACCTGAGATCTCAAATTAAAAATGTGCAACCACAACGGAAACTTAAATACCCGATACATTCGCTAATATGATCATTTCGATCGTTGATGTGATATTTTTATTGGTGCAGATGACGTCCAATATTGTGTCGATTGACGATAAACGTCCTCGCTATACCGCATTGCTTAGTAAACAGGTGAGATGACCTAATGGAGTTTTGATACCACATGGATGCATCGATAAGGCGAAGGGGTTAAACTCTGAATATAAAAATGTGTTGCTACGAACACGTTGACCTATTTGCGTGTATTACAGATTTGCACTCATCAGTTAGAAAAGTTGATATTGCATTAGCTTCGCTAACGGTTTAGTAAGGCCTTTTACATATAGTCAGATTGTACTAACCACGCTAATCCACTCCAGGCTTTGGCGAACAAATGGTACCATAAGAGGACGATTACTTTATACGATATAGACGCCGTGAATAAATAGTAGTCATGAGAAAATAATCAACTCGACAAATCATTCACTGAAGTATTGATCAGGATTGGAACAACCTTATCTTCAAATGTTCACCTCTCCATTATGTACGTTGCGATAAGCTTTGGTGACACTTCTCGAAAACGTCACCATTTGTAGGAAGTTTTTCTCCTTAACGCTGGTAGAAGATGAGAAAAGGAAGATCAAGGATGGTGTGTATGCAATGGTTGCTGGGTTATACATGTATCTAACGATACGAGACCAAACTTCGCTAATCGTGATTCTGTAATGCGTTATACCGCTCTCCAAAGCGGTCACCGGTCATGCCATCTCACGCAGTCTATATTCGTCGACTACTTTGTACGATGTACGGTATGCTGCTCGTGATCACTACTGTAATTTTGTTTGATATGTTTTTGACAACCTACTCCTGTATTTGTAGCTTAAACAGGATTCGAAACAACCATGAAAATACAACCAATTTTTTAAACGATATTGGCCCCTGGTGCAAAGATGCTTGATTGTTTTTCTACAGCAAACTTTTGGCTCCAGTAGATCTTGCTACTAGTTCAGTATCCGTTGTATACATCACGTATTAAGATAGTGACGACATCTTGAGTCGTTCAGATAGTACATCAGTCTAGCCTCTACTGCAAATTTGACATGCACGAATTCGAACGCCATCCATATCGTCTCTCGGATTCTTTTTTGTATCGCCAAGAATGAGGACAATTAGATTATACTATATTATCTTCTCTTTCGAAAATTTATCCGCATAGGGCGGATCGTAATATGCAGATATATGAAGGCATGCTAAAGCCGTTATCTCGACGTGGCCTTCGAACATCGCCTTTAGTGTCACAATATCATCCTGAATTAATACTATAGACATTGGCGATACGAACACAATATGGTCACGTGCAATTTGTGATGTACTAATTATAAGCCTTCATGTGGTACTAAATACCAAAGCTGGAACTGACGCGTGTGATCGACCCAGAATAATAGCTACCGCGCCTTTACTCCGGTCAGAAGTATACATTACATGCAAGTATAATTCAGGATCATGGTATGAAATTAAATAAGGTTGGCTCGTTTTTTTTGCCTAGTAGCTAAGTTCGTTCTTAGATCGAACCTTTGTCCCTTGGACTGTTGATTCTATGTACCGTTGCTCCATTCGCATGTGTGTCTGATCCGTATTTACCCATTTTTGTCTAATCGCTGTATTCCGATGAGTCAGTTTCATGCTTGAGTAATGAATGGCCGTCTAAGTTTAATCTTTCCTCCGACAAAAATTGGTCCCGTCTTTACTACATCAATTCTGCTATATATCGACACGTAAGGTATCATATTCTTTTATTATAGACTTCTTATTCCTGATAATGCATCACAAGACCCCGTTTAACGCTTAAGACATCCATAAATTACTGGAGTGTATATTAAGATCGTCAAAAAGTATGTATCGTGTGAAATATTAAGTACACCACCACACACTACATTGCCGAAAACTGACAGCACAAAAAGATCATAAAAAACTATTACTCAAGATGTCTAATTTTACATGGAGATTTTGTTATCAAGGTTACTGATTGCAAAGATATGTTAGATTACGAAGAAGCATTGCAGTTTATCGTGCATACATTAATCATTTTTACGAGTGTTGGCTTTGCGCGGTCCGTATCTCATTAAAGAATGAGGGAGTTGTGGTCAAGACGTAAGTAAATTTAATAAATTACAGGCTCAAATTTGCAACATGGACATGTCATAGTCAACTAAGCGAATGGGACCAGCAAGTCGGGTTAACTCGTGTCCGTTAGCCGCACATCAATTAGGGTTCAGATGTGTAATTTTTGCCTTACTGATACCTCAAATTGTTTTTTTGAGGACTGTTGAACCTAGCAGCCTCTGAACTTTACTCCTTTGTGATCTCACACCAACGGATGGAAGTCGACGCCCTTGGGCTTTCAAAGGTCACCGAAACTAGAATAGGCCATACTAGAAAAATTACAGCTCCAGCGTCTGAGGCCCATCGGCTTGAGAATGGACGAATCTCGAACAGTTCCATCTCTCGGGTCACCGACTTGCCACTGGACAAGCAATAAACAGTACCGTCTATCGGGTCACCGACTCGTCACTGGACAAGTCTCGACGCCATCTTGTGCTAGTGGGACCTCCTGTTACTTAAAATATACTCCTTAGTGTAAGTAATACACGAGCTTCGCACTCTGTCCAATTACACACTCCAAGTTGGGCTCACCCGTGAGACTTATTTAGCGCATTTATAATCCAGAAAAGGCTCTATTATACACTGTATTTCCTTATTCCAAACAGTGTCATTGTGTCCGATAATGGATTTGTGTGGTCGTGTTTCCGAGAATGGATCTGCTTGTTTTTCTCAGCCGAACTAAATATTACTGAGCCTTGCTTGTTGCATTCAATACATAATGAAAACGCATCGCATCTCAACCAGCAGTTTTATAAACAATGCATGCTGAGTTACCTTCGCGAAGTTTGGCAAGTGTCGGAGCGTTGCTGTTTTCAAATTGATACTATGAACGGACACGAATTTCGCGCTCATCATATCATATCAGTGCACAACTATATCCGACAACTTTACTGACCAATCAATTTAAACGGATTCTTGAAATTTTCATGCATAGTGCCTTTCTTCTCAGGTGACGACAAAGCGCTGTGACATTCTTGTGGTCGTTTCTTTATATGCACAAGACTACGAATTGTGTCGTTATGTATCCGGCCTATTCCAATTTATCATGACACATTCCTCTATTGACGTTTGGTTGATAGTTTACCACCACTACTTAAGATATAGAGTGCAGAGAGCTGAAGATCTGTGGATATTGGCGGTTGGAGCATCAATCGAGCAGGCTATTTGTGAGCGTGGCCAAACTAATGAAGGGATGCTGGCGATGCACATCATATGAATGTGCGTCTATCAATAATCACGGTTCTTCATGATTGGTGTTTTTAAACAGCTACCCATTCCGTCCATCTGTAAGAAGGTCACGCTCACAATTGATGCGGCTTTGACAACGATCGCTGGCACCAGAGTGAAAGGTGTAACATACTACTGTACATACGTCTTGCCATCGAAATTTTGCTTCTACAACCAGTGCTGTCATTCATGCACGTAGACGAGCCTTGAATCATCTCAGTAAATCTCTTTTTGTATTGCATCCATACCATTTATGTCTAAAGCTATTATTGCATCACAGCTATTGAGTCACGTGGCCACGCGTTCTGCATGCCAACCTTCATAATGTCGGACCTGCAAGATATCGATCAGTACACGAAATCGATTAGTATACGTCATCGATCAGTATACGGCCTCGATCAGTATACGGCTTCGTTGTAAGAGTAACAACGTTTTGCTTGTTGCGTGCGCTCCATCGCGACGTCAAGTGGACCTAGCTTGGTGCACAAGGTCATCATATGTAGCTCTTTCTTACGAGTCATCAAATTTGAAGGTTGAATCTTGATGCATGTAGGGCTGCTTAAAATTTACCTGGCGATAGTCAATATCTTGCGAGTTAAATCTAAGAAGTTGCGACGCCAGTAATTTTATGTACTGCCGACGTGTTACCTTTTCACTAATTCAAGAGGTCTATGCCATCACAAATAATTCAAGACCATTTCTGACTATCATCGCTGGCGAGTCAGAAGAAGAACTGGAGAGCTTCTCTCTTCCATCAAAGTTTTAGTATTTGACGCTGATTGTCATGCCCTGTATGCGAAGAGCGATAAAACATTGTGTTGTTAACCACGCGCTTGTGTTGTCACGAAGGGAAAAGAATAGATATGATATGTGGATCTTAGTTAGGGTGTTTGCATGGCTCTAAGAGTCCTGACGATATTCTTTCCCAATCTGCGCCTGATGATGGCATTAGTAGAACATCGTTTTGCATTTAGTCAAGGATCGACTTTGACCATTATCATTTCCATTTTCATTTTGATGGCTTGTAGGATCTTTTTCATAGCACAAACGTTTTGCTACGACTTGTTGAGAATGTCAGTCTACCATCTGTATCCAGGATGTCAGAAGCTCGTGCACATTTCGTTATTATACCCACATTTTCGTCGGCGATTGATTCGATCATCTACTCTTTTCGATCAAAGCGCACATGACACTCTGCGTCAATACGTGGTTGATCACATGGGGCACGAGGAAGAGAGCCTGTCTTAGCGTCGAAATTGATGCACATTATGCTGGCTCATACTAGCCTCCCGCGAAATGAACGCATATACACAGTCTTTGTATCCGAAGCCGGCTGTTCTGCGTAAGCAATGCGTGTTGGTCGCCTAAGACGATAGAAATGAGATCGGACTTCCAGCATGTAGAGGATTTGTACATATTGGGCTCCCAAATAGAACCTTGTCGAAGTCCTAAATCGCGTGCTGAGTTTGTATTCTGGGTAGCCTGTCAGCCAAAATGTTGTTTAGACTACACATCTGTCAAACACAATGCGCTTGTCACGATTTGTTGTCCACTCTCTTTGGATACATGTTGAACACCAGAAACCGACGTTAATGCGCATCACTTCGATAGGTCTTGCTCTCCAATGAAGTTGGAAGCCATAACACGCGCTTTGACGCCACAACATGCGCGCACTCAGTATGCAGTTGCAGTTTATGGCAAGTATGTGGCTTGGATGTGGTAAACGTGAAAGAGATTTTCGATATAAATGACGTACCTCGTGCGAGTACAGGTCGTATCGTCAATTCGTACCAGGTCACATGTCAGTTTTCGATCTCGAAACGACTCTTACTCGAACGCGAGCTGAATTACTACCCTTCTTCAGCGGCTACCTTTGTTTCCACCGTCCTGCAGTATAATCTGGACTGACAAGAAGTAAATGGCGAGACATCACCGCTGCGAAGTAATGGCGAGACAAATGGACGTAGTATACTAGCAGCGACACCTATCTGCTTGACTTTTTTCCATTTTATCCAATAGCTCTTTTACCGATGCGATAAAAGTGTGCAACCGCTTTGAGCGTATACATTTAGTCCGGTGGATTATATACCGAGCGATGCGCTATGTAATGGGGCACGCCCTTGTGTTGACTCAACACAAGGTTGCGTACTCCTGACGTCACTTACACGTGACGAGGAAGCGCAAACCATACAAACAGAACCCGAAAGATCTGTCTGCGGGAAAAGTAGAACTGTTGTTAATATAGTTAAGTTTCTTTGTAAATCATGTTTCGTCTTAATATAACTTTGTTAAGCTACAATCTCCTATGTGGGGATCTTGCTCACCACCCACTGCGCGCGTATAGCAGCGATTGGTGGTTAATTTGATTGATGTAACGTGTACATCAACCAAGAAGTGGAGCACCCAAGAATAATAACCTTGGGGTAACATTCCGACAACATCACCCTTTCTCGAGTGATGCCGATTGAATATATTCAAAGTGTATACTATTCGAAAATTGATACATTCGTATCAATTTTTATGTAACGGGCTCACCCCGTTACAGTCCCCGGGACCCTTCAACGACGACGTGAGGCTATTGATACCGCCAACAGTGGCGTAAGATGTATTGGGCAATAGAATTGCCGTCGAGACGATGGTGGGACCGGATCCGTCGGTGATGTTGCATCGACTGTGTCCATTGTCCGGTCATTCAAGAGACCGACGACCGCGACATGTCGAAAGTGCTGAGCGCCACGGCGGTGAAACAAATCCGTGTTCCACGAGTCTGGCTTTCCCGCTGCGACTATGCAACGCTGAATTGTATGAAGTCCTTTGTCCAGCAAGACAGTGCCCTACCTCCTGTACATCGTCAGCATCAGGGTCTTATCGCCCGGGATATGGACTGACATGCATACGTGATGCTGACGGTGTCTAGCAGCAACTGCGAGGTCTTCGAGTACTGTCGCATCTGCACTATTGGTTGTATCGCTACAAACATTGCCGTGTGATGTGCAGTTTCGTCTGGCTTACGTATCGCGTGTGCTGGTCCAACATTGTGCTGCGCTTCAGTAGTCTTCGGGGTTTTTAATTATGTGACTGTAACGGGGCACTGTTGACAACGTTCTGGTTGACCAGCATGGAGTATACTATCACTGACGACAGTGGTCGACAGTGCCCTGCTAGGTGTTCAAGGAAACACAGAGGAAGGAAAGAAGACTAAGTAGTCAGACTAGTCTCTTGGTAAAAGTAAAACTGTATTAATATAATTAAGTCCTATTACTCCTTGAATCCCTGTTGTCCTGACTTAATTATACTAATCTAACTAAATGTATGATGACGTCTACTCACCACCCATCGCGCGCGTCTAGCAGCGATTGGTGGTTTGATATCATCACGATATCAACCAATGAGTAGACCCTTCGGTCATCCCAATAATATCACCATGTCTTGTTATATTGTTAAAACAATATTCAGCGTAATATTCTTTATTGTCAGATTGTTTTAATGACAATCTCACGTAACGAGCTACCCCGTTACATCACCCCTCCCTTATCTGATAGTCACCGTGTGACTATCGAAAACTTGGTGGCCACCCGTTGAACACCAGTAGGACAGGGAGCACCTGTTTGGTCAGATACATTAACTCCTGACGTTGCCTCGCATAGTTATCATGTCTATGCGAGGTGATTTGAAGACCACACAGCCTGATTCTGTGCCAGCCTCTGCGGCAGACGCTTTGTCGTCTGCTTTTTTTTCTCCGTCTGGAGCAGAAGGTGCTGCAGACGCTTTGTCGTCTGCTTTTTTTCTCCGTCTGGAGCAGAAGGTGCTGCAGACGCACGCAGTATCGCACCACGTGGACATGATGACCTTGGCAATGAGGTCATCAATTATGGCGAGTCAGACTTGCCTGACTCGCGCAACATTCCAGAGGTATCTAGATCACCGGCTGTGCCTCATCGTTCGTCAAGAGCACTGTCGAACGAGCGGACTCGTGAAATGCATCACAGTCTGTTCGGCATTAATGATGAACTCTATGGTGAGGAATACTATGCCTCACCAGTATCAACTCGTGCTTCCCCGCAAGAGCGTGATGACGATGGCGAGAGCCATCGTCATTCTGAGAGCCGTGGTACCGAAACAGGAACCACATTGAAGCGTGATGAGCTCAAGCCGTGTCGCTTACCCGAGCAGCTATTCAATAGCTTGTCTTACGAGACAAGCCAACACCATCGAATTCCTTTACTCGATGCAATTGAGATTTATGGCTTAAGTTCCAGCGCGAGTAACTTCCGCGCTAAAGAGGACTTCTGCCTCGATGCCATCCTTTTGCATCGATGGTATAATGGCAACCAAAAGCTTGACAAGGCCTCGCTTTTGGCTGCGTGGAACGTCTTCGTCCAAAACGTCAAGAATTTTGGACGAGAAGGGTGGATTAAGAACCTTGAGGCGACACGCCTCAAGTCCGAAAAGCGAACACTA
Organism: Hyaloperonospora brassicae; assembly: GCA_947650285.1. NCBI lineage: Eukaryota > Oomycota > Peronosporomycetes > Peronosporales > Peronosporaceae > Hyaloperonospora > Hyaloperonospora brassicae. The sequence goes on along the minus strand of CANTFL010000430.1, from coordinate 35,540 downwards.
ACCGATGCAAGGTACCGGTTGGACTGTTTGTTGAGTAAGGCAGACATTCCTTGCCTCACATGGGGAGACCCTTGTTCGAGTTGTGTTGGCAACTCGCAGCCTGCACCTAGGGATGTGTATTCCATAAGTTCGCCCTGAGTAAGAGCACACATCTCGGCTGAGATGCGTGACGCGATTGCAAACTTGCAATCCGTCTACAAGCGCCAAAAGCGCACGTTTACCGATAAGCCCGAGGACTTATCGGATGAGCCTCGTCATACTGGTGGACGAGAACTTCAACGTCAGCCATCCGCTGGGAACGAGGTTCCCAGCTGTTCCAAGAGGGTGGATACCCCGCCACTGGACGAGGTAGCTCGTCCTTGATCATGAATCGTCACGGTGATTCAAGATACGCTCCACTAGAAAGCGTTGACCACCGTACGAGTCCAACAAAGGATGTGGTAGAGGAGGAAAGACCTCCTCCAGAGGATTCGGTTCACCATCCCGACCCTTACAAGATGGATCGCGCAATCGATGAATTGCGCGATGACTTGAAGCACGAGCGCGACCGGCGCTACGCTTTGACCGACACCGTGCGGAAGAACCGCAAGGGTCACGAGGCTGATCGGGCGAGGGATCGCGCCGATTATGCCACGGCGCAGCTTCAGGTCGAGCGGGATGTGCGCTCCCTATTCGGCGAGCTGGCGACAGCTCGCGGGGAGATTTCTCGGTGGAGTTCCGAGGTATCATGTCTGCGCGACCAGACGGATCGTCTGGAGCGCGAAAGCAAGAACTTGATGGATGTTCTTGAACGTGGGGGCTATCTTCATCGGAAGAAGAAGGCTCGTACTGACAGTACGACCTAAGCCTCCCCACGTAAAACGTAGGATGCGTGCGCATCCTACGTGGCAATTCGAGTGTGTATGCATTGCCCTTGCGATGCAACACTCGAAATGGCCCAATGTATTTCGGCAGTAGTTTACTACTGCTGACACTAGTGACTGCATGTCCAGGTAAGTTTACCGTAGACAGTAGTACTAGGTCGTTAACCTTAAATGAAAGAACATTTGCTTTTCCATTCTTGTCTGCGTTCCGTTTCTGACGGTCCACCGCATTTGCGATGGAGTCCTGAACGAAACGGACTACCGCTTCTCGAGTCAGCAGGAAGTTCTCTGCTGACTCTTTGTTTAGTCTTTCAGTGCGCTTCGTGCGCACTGCTAAGAGATTGCTCTCTTCTTCAGCGAGGTTGTCTTCTTCCTCGCTGGCATAATCGTTGACGATGCTGAATATACCAGCATCGTCATCCTTATCCGAGTCAATAATATCGTCGTCGCTATTATTGAGGCGATCTTCTTCATCGATGTCGACTTGATCGACATCGGCATCATACGTGACGACGTTAGCGTCGACACGTGATGAGCAAGAGCCAAAATGGTTTTTGCTCGAGCGATTCCCTCCCCCTTAGCTCAGAGTCATATGTATGAGGTCGGGAATACGTGAGTGGCGTAAGTCATTCATGTAGAACGGTGTATGCGTTGTGGACGCATGCACGGAGTTGTTGTTGGCAAACTTACCCATCGGTAAGAGCTCACTCCAATGTGAAAAGGAGGGGACGTATCCACGAAGAATTTCTTCGAGGACACGGTTCGCACGTTCTGTCTGACCACCTTTTTCAGGATGGTCAGAGGTTGACATCTTCAACCGTGTTCCCAATATGCGGACCACGGATTGCTAAAACGCCGCCGTGAACCGAAGGTCACGGTCGGATACGAGTTCACGGGGTAAACCGTGGAGTCGAAACACAATGTCGATGAAGACACGCGCACAGCGGTGGGCGTTGATCGATTCTGGGACTGCAGCAAGATGTATTATCTTGCTGAAACGATCCACAACGACAAGAATATTATTATTCTTGTTAGTGTCTTCGGGAAACCCGAAGAAAAATTCCATGGACACGAACTCCCAACACTGCCGGGACCGGCAGAGGTTGTAACGGTGCACGGGATAAAGGACTAGGCTTCACCCGGTAACAAACCTCGCAAGAACGAATATACTTGCAAAAAAACTGATACTTTCGGGACCAGTAAAAGTCACGACTGACCGTAAGGTAAGTCTTCTCTTGGTCACGATGCCCGTCAGACGGCGCATCGTGACACTAGAACATGATGCGTAATCGCAAATCAGGATGAGCGGGTACGACGACACGAGGCGTGTCGTCGTCATCTGCTGTATAGTACAGCAACCCGTGTCGAGTAGTGTACCGATCCAAAGGGGAACGGTACGGGGCCGTCAAATCCGACAAAGAATTACGGGGTGAGTTCGCAAGATGACTTATCAAACGGAGGGAATTCGTGTCTCCTGCGCATGCCTTCCGCACGTCGTCGAGTAACGGCGACGACGGCACACTAATGGACAGTGTCGCAACAGTGGGCAAGGCCTCACTGTTGACTCGGGTCGTTGGCTCGAAATTGGACCGGCGCAAGAGCGCATCCGTGACGACATTTATCGTCCTGGTTTATACTACACGGATAAGTTATACTCCGCGAAGAAAGACAGCCACCTCTCCATTCTTTGCGAGAGGTGTGGGCTGTTTACGGCCGAGCGTAGCGACGCATGGTCCGTACAGACGATGAACGGTCTTATACATTAAGAGATAGACCCGGAACTTAGCCAGTGCATATTTCATGGCAAGTAGTTCCTTGTCATGAACTGGATAATTGCGCTCAGCTGCTTGCAGCTGACGCGATCGATGGCAGACGACGCGCTCTGCGCCGTCTGTGTCATACTGCATCACCGCACAACCGATAGCAAAATCGCTGGCGTCACAGACCACATGAAAAGGTCTGTCCTGATCTGCAATCGCCAAGATCGGCGATTGCATCAAGCTTTGCTTGATACCCTCAAAGGAACGCCGACACTCAGCGTTCCATGACCACTTGACATTTTTCTTGAGCAAGCAAGAAAGATGTACCATCATCTCGGCGTAGTTGCGCGAGTACTTGTGCAAGTACGCCGCTAGACCAAGGAACTTCCTTAGTCCCTTGACATCGACTGGCACTGGCCGGTCGGTGATCGCCTTGATCTTTTCGGGATCAGGGCGTACGCCGTGTTTACCCACGATGCACCCAAGAAGTATTATTTCGCTAGCCGCGAATATACACTTCTTGAGGTTGGCGTACAACTTATGCTTGCGCATAAGTTGAAGAACCTGACGAGCGTGAGTTCTGTGAACTTCAACGTCCGTCTTTCCGTCCATAGCCCGGCTATGGACGAACACATCGTCGAAGTAACTCGGTGCGAAGTCTCGCACCGGTCTCAACAGATTTGTTACACATCTGTTGAATGTTGCAGGGGCATTACTCAGCCCCTGTGGCATCACTAGCCACTCCCACAGCATCCCGCTGGGGGTACTCACTGCCGCGAACGGGACGTCCCGTTCACGCATCAGGATCTGATAGAATCCATCCATCAGATCCATGGACGAAAAGATGGTACTCTTTGACATACCATCTATGATTACGTCCTTTCTCGGTATCGGCTTCCGAGCCGGTACCGTTGCAGCATTCAACTTGTTGAATGCGTGCACTATCCGCCACCCTCCTGTGGCTTTTCGCACATAGAAGGTCGGAGAGCTGTGAGGGGATGTTAATTTCCTCACATGGTCCGCTGCTAAGCGATCGGCAAAGAACTTGTCGATCGCTATCACTTGTTCACGAGGCAGTGGCCACTGCTTCATGACACAGTACTTCGAGCCCGGTTTGAGCTCGATCTCGTGTCGAGTGCCTTTGTCCTTAGGCATCTCGCAAGGTACGGATTCAGGGAACACATCCCTGAATTCGATCAAATCCTTATACAAAGGATTTGCCTGAAGTGACTCCCAGGATTGGGACGCGTATCGCTCAATCCGAGTCTTCTCATCGAGGACACTTTCGTCCATCGATGAGCTGCTGAGAACCCGTTCGTTCTCAGCAAATACTGTTGCCGACCGAATTGGTCGGTCACATACTCGTCCTCTGTGACGAGTACGCAGATCTGCTTGACTTTGCCACTACGCAGATCACGCAAGAACCGTTTCGGTTCTAGCGTTGGCAATTGAGTTATCTCCGAAGTTAACTTCGAAAGCGCAACCAGATCTTGCGTGTAATCGCCTACGCTTGATCCGTCATTAACCAAGACATTCAGTGTCTCGGTTTCTTCCTGGGAAATCACTTCCCCAGGATCTGAGTAAGCTTTCTCCACAATGTAGTGATCATCTACATTGTGTTCTTGTACAGTCGTGCTAACGACCGTACCACAAGTGAGGTCATCGCACTCACTCGTAGTACACCCACGTGAGTGTGGGCGTTCCTGATATTCGTCAGGTGGTTATCTGAGTAACAAGTGGCAGGTATCGTAACCGATCGATACTGCTTACTCACCCTTGGCTCGTATTTCCTGAGCCAAGGCAACCCTACGATGAAGTCGAACTTGTCATCTAGATCAAGCACGATGAAATCATCATCGTACTGTTCGCCTCTTAACGTGTAGTGGATTCCGACTACACGTTTCTTCACAGTGATCGATGCGCCTGTCGCTAGGCGCACCGTCATCTTCGTTGGAGGGATCTCCCGCTCCACGAAGTCAAATCTATCTGCCTCTTGCGAATGGCGACGAACAAAATTGTTCGACGCCCCACAGTCAACTAGGGCTCGAAGTGACAAGTCTTTTATCACTTCTAACTTCAAGGTGATGAGTGGCACCTCATCACTGGTGCAGAGACACACAGAAATATTGTGTCGGGAGCTACCTTCTTCAGGAGATTTGCAAATTCTCTTGATGTTGCTAGACCAGTAGGGGCGGAGCGCCCTACTGATCCCGACCGTTTATTGATGGTCCACCTCGCGGTTGAGACTTCGCAACAGCAACGGACCCTCGCCCTCCATTTCTTGCTGCTGGTGGGTGAACACTGCGCTCAGCACCGCGAGATTTTGAGCGGGGAATACTGCATTCATATGCGTATTGTCCCACTTTATGACAGCGATGGCATCTCACCATTCGCTTGTCATATGCAGGGCGAGGTTTCTCGCTCTCGACATTACAGAGGTCCATTGGTTCTGGACCTCCGACTGCTAATCGTCTCTGTGGACGATGCGGGGTCAACGTAGCGTGATACTGTCTCACGCTATAATCTTCTTGTTCCGCTGCGAAGATTGCCTCTGAGAGCGTCTTTAGCTCTCCGCGGAACAGGTGGTCCCTAACGGGACCGTCTGATAGCCCTTGAATAAAGATTGTGATCAACACAAACTCACTCACAGGGTTCACTACCATGCAGCTTGCAAGGTAGCGTACATGTTAAGCGTAAGCGTGAACCTTACGCTTACCCTGCTTGATTTGCAGGAGCTCTGAAAGAGTCCTGAACTCTTCTCTGGGAGGCTCGAACGTCTCACTGAGCAGGGTCTTAAAAATCATTAACGACCCAAACACATTTGGGTCGTGCAACTGGAGATTCAGGGCCCAAGCTCTGGCTTCTCCTGCCAGGTTAGACTGAGCGAATGAGACTTGCATTCGCTCATCTCTGATGCGATGAGCATCGATGGCATCGTCTAGCTCGACGAATCACCTCAACAGGGAGTCTTCCTCGACTCCCCGATACTTGGAGACCTCTAGTTTTAGAGACTCCCGTCGATGCTCACGCGTCGGCTCTGCCGACTGAGACTGGTGTAGTCTCAGTGCTTCGATACGCTAGTGATTTTGTTGTTGAAACAAGGTCACCTGCGCTCGCGACTCATCAAGTTCTCGTTGCAAGAACTTGCTAATGCTGACGTGTTGCTGGTCCCTATTTCTTAAGGATAGCATGGCTCACATGGCTTCCTCGCCAACGGTTGAACTAATTCGTTCGATCGCACTTCATTCGATGTCGCTCACATGGGAGTAGCTTTCACGGGTTCCGTGAAAGCTGTCGCCGTCTACATCGTCCAACATGTTCATGTTGGGCGATGGAGTTGTGGTCCTTGGACGGACTACAAAGTGCTACCAGGTGTAACGGGGCACTGTTGACTACGTATTGGTTGACCAGTACGGAGTATACTTCCACTGACGACAGTGGTCGACAGTGCCCTGCTAGGTGTTCAAGGAAACACAGAGGAAGGAAAGAAGACTAAGTAGTCAGACTAGTCTCTTGGTAAAAGTAAAACTGTATTAATATAATTAAGTCCTATTACTCCTTGAATCCCTGTTGTCCTGACTTAATTATACTAATCTAACTAAATGTATGATGACGTCTACTCACCACCCATCGCGCGCGTCTAGCAGCGATTGGTGGTTTGATATCATCACGATATCAACCAATGAGTAGACCCTTCGGTCATCCCAATAATATCACCATGTCTTGTTATATTGTTAAAACAATATTCAGCGTAATATTCTTTATTGTCAGATTGTTTTAATGACAATCTCACGTAACGAGCTACCTCGTTACAGTGACGTGATGTGTTGCTACAAGCGGCATAACGTCACCGTGTATTCCATTTTGCAACAAGTACAATATGGATAGAATGGACAAGTGGGGACCGTTAGTCACGACTAATGGCCCATCATGTATCGCTATCATTGGGTCGCGAAGGTTGACGTCTAGTGATATGCGTTAGTCCCCCAAGTTGGGTGTGACGCTTTTGTTCAGCCTCGCACCGATCCAAAATTTAGAATGACGACAACTCAATGTGCACAAACAGCTACATCAGAGTGCGTGTGAGGAACCTAGCGAAGCATCAAGGGCGCGAAAAGAAGAGGATCGACAGGTGATGGTTACAAAGTGCCAACCTTTTCCACCAACAGACACCAAACAGCTACAAGAATCAATAGTTACTTCGTTGCGAAGTATCAGCTCGGCCTTCCACCACTTGCACTTGAAGGTTTGCAGCCTCTATCGGAGATGCGCCAGCAAGCCATCATTAGATTTGGAATCATGCAACGGGCTCACCCCAGTACAGTGAACGCTCGTGAAGAGCACCAAATCGAATCACAACGGTCGGTCGAATGAAAAAACTACGTAATGCGCCGTGACAATTTGTTTGGTAGTTTCTTGCGTGCCTTTTCGAAACAAAGTGCATAAAGGCGTTGTACCCAAAAGATCTGCATCAAGGTGCACACGTTATGTGTGTCAACTCCGGCATCAGCACAACACAACGCCTCGTGAAGTGACCTCGACCTACGTGACCATACTACGCTGTGAACGCTACCGTACTTAAGTGTAACAGGGCACGCTCTTGCTCAGATAACTGAATTGGGCTTTGTATTGACAACTATACAAGAGAGCGTACGCCCAACTTCACGTACACGTGGCGTGGGGAAGCGCGACCACGACAATACAGAACCGGAAAGCGCTGTCTTAAGGCAAAAGTAGAAACTGTTATTTAATATAGTTATGTTTCTTGCTAAATCATCTTTAGTCGAAATTTTACTATATATACCACTGTCTCCTATGCGGGTCTTCTGTCCAACACCTATTGCGCGCGTCCAGCAGCGATTTTGGTTAAACGTGGTTGATGTACACAGTACATCAACCAAGAAATGTAAATTTCAACTGGTATGGGCCTTAGAGGTAATATTCCAACAACATGCCTTTTCTCGAGTGATGTTCATTAAGAATTATCAAAATAGATTATATATAAAATTGGTACTTTTGTACCAATTTTATGTAACGGGCTCACCCTCTTACACGGAAAGCATTACGTGGCCAAATACTAATCTGGCAACCCGCCTCAACCCAGAGATAAAGCATCCACGCACGACTACTCAACGCCATTCGAACAGCATACATATGGATGCGTTTGCGTAATCAATGCGGACGACAGCAGCATGCGCCTGGTACGGTCCATCGTCAAATGACTAAAATTTGAAAACCTATAAACGCGTGCAAGCCTTTTTTACGTTTATTGGGGGATACAGACCCTCGAAGAATTAAATACGCGTATTGGTCACATACAAGGTTACATTCGACAACAAAGCAGCAATGCACTTACGATACAATAGGGTCTTGTCGCAGTGCAATTGAGACCTTTTTGTTGTGCCCGTGTCAAAACAAGAATCACATCGAATGAAACAGGCAATTGGGTTGCCCAGTCCCAACCTGTGTCACTCATTCACATGCAGCATCCGAAAAAGCACAACCACGTGACGTAAACATCATTTTGTTCATTTATTTGTCATTTCATACATGTATACTTTCTCAAGCTTTGATGCCATGGAAGATCACCTCATCTGGCTGTCTGCAGTTCCTGGATGTTGACTTCGGCAAGCTTTAGTCAACAGCGAAGCTTCTACGTCGATGACGATAAATTGGCTGATGTGGCATCGGTGCTGTAAAAGAAGCAGAACGAGAGAGATCGTTGGAGCTTGATGTTTTGGTACGGAAGATAGCAATTGAACTCGTGGGCCAGCTTGGGGAGGGTACAGTTCCTATTCTATTTCTGTTGCTACAGACAACAGGCAGCTCGTGTCTCGACAGGGTGCTGTCGCACACGCACACGTGCGCTTCCCCATCGACTTGATCGTCATGTGCTGCAAAGGATGTATAGCTGTATCGAAAGTGAACATGATCTAGACATGTGGTGCCTGCTCTAGTAGCCCATGTGATTCTTCACCACCGTGCTACAGGTCGCAAATAGTGAGCTTGCTTGGCACATGCCGAGTCTTTCATTGACTGGCACGGTGTGGAACGACTGCTCTGTATCGCAGCTCAGCTCTTGTTGCCAGCTGTGTGTTACTATTGGCGCTACAGCTAATGACTACGCCTGCTTGAATGGTAATAAAACGGGCCAAGATGTAGCGGAGCTACACAGCTCCTTAAGTCAGAGGAATACTGAACGCTCTCACGAGCAACTTTGGTTCACAGAACCCGACTCAGAGAGTCAACAGCTAAGAGAGCTAAGGTTTTGGTTCAGAGAACCCGACTCATAGAGTCAACAAGCTCAGAGAGCTTAAGGTCCCCGTTCCAGAGGGACCAAACAATTCAAACGAATCACAGCACAGAGTGCTCGAGGACAAGCTACATTTACAGGCGTTCCTTTTGTCCATCCGATCAAAGACGCCTCGTAAGGCACGTGTCTCTTATTGATCAAAAGAGGAACTGAATTTTATTTCTTCTTTAAACCTAAAGAACACCATAGAACAACGTACTTAACCTAGTCACTAAGGTTCAAAGTAAAACCTCTCTAAAGATCTCGTAATCAGTTGTTGACAGACATCAGTCTTCAACAATTCATACACTTACAGTGTTCTACTATCACTTTACAGGGTATCCCTTTCTTGTGTGCACCACACCTATCGTCGACTACCAGTCGACGTGTAACCCCGTTACACCCTCCCCCACCAGGCTGACGTTACCACAAAACGTCAATCGGTTTGTTTTCTCGAAGAGGTCGGTGTGTGTGTGCGCTTAACATCACGGTGGCAAAACACGAAACACCATGGCATCGCCACCCAACGAGTCTCGGACTCTTTCCTCCTACCTCGGTCTCAATGAGAATGTGAACTATGGTAGTGAAAACAGTGTCCCTGGAGACGAAGGGATATCGTCCCACTCCGCTGTATCTGAGGCTCGACCCCTAAGAGCACCGAATCCGTTCGTTAGACGTGGTGTTACCACAGCGCCAGGGGCGCAGCATCATACAACAGATGCGGATGAGAACATCATCACAAACCCGCTCGACGATCAACAGGAGTTAACCCTCCAGCGTGAGGAGCGTGCTCTACGTCGCACTCATACCCAGACGGTTATTCAAAACCGAAGTGGTTACGTATATACAACACCTGACGTGGAGCAACGCCTCCGTCAAACGGAAGGCCGTAGCCTTTCAACATGGGCCATGGGCCCCGAGGCTACGTCGCCCGAAGATATAGCCGTTCGTCAGGCTCTAAATGAGAGATATCTCGAGCCATTCTTTACCACGCAAGGTCAGTACCGCGCGCATCTTGAGAGCTTGTCTCGTGGTGTCTCGGTTCGACCGATTAAAGGCGTGCCCATCTTGTTGTTCGCTGGCGAACTTCCCGAGGAGGAGGACAATCAGTTCATCCGTTGGGTGTATCGCAAGCGACACTTTAGAAGTGTGCCAGCGCTGCGGGCCAGAGCCGATGTGGCCGACGTTCGGTTGGAACGAAATCTTCGGTTCGAGTATGCCAAACTCAAGGCCAGGGGCCAGTTGCGTATAGGTACGCGTTATGCTCCGGCTACAATGGCAATCACGGGTCACGACCCTAAGGTGCGGAGCAACACGCTACCTCCCACCACTATTGGTGAGAAGCGTTCTCGTTCGCAAGGCGACCCTGGTCACGATGTTCAAAAATATCCACGGCGTAAGGGCAGTCCTGCCGAAGGGGTATCTCATACTCCCACGAGTTCTCCGACTCCGGGTACCCTCGCCACTTCACCAGATACTGGTATTGGCCACGACGATGACGTCGCTGAAGGGTTTTCTCCACATGGAACTGGTGGTTCCCTTGCTCATCGAGCAGCGTCCGTGGTGGTCGGGGTACCGAAGGAGGAGCATAGAAGGTGCTCCGTGAGCTGAGTGGTCTCCGAGAGACATTGGGTAAGACCCAGAGTGCGCTCGGCGTGATGCAAGCCCGTGTTGAGGTGTTGGAGTTAGGCCAAGCCCGTGTGGATGGTCAGCTTGGCCCCCTGGTTCGGATGCAACAGTCGACGTCAAGGCCATATTTCCAGGCGCAAGCGCCTCCGAGTTCACATGGGACGGGTCACGATACGACTCAAGCAAGCCAACGTAGAAAACGAATTGTGTACGCAGTTTGCGCGGAAGGTTGAGCGTGTACGTCAATCCCTTCTTAGCGATGACTGTGAACGGCCCAATGGAGCGCAGACGCAACTTTGTCTTGAAGACAGCAAAGACTACATTCGTAGGTAGGTTTTTAGCATTGAGTAGAACTTGGTGTCCGACCTTATAACTTTCAATACATCCTCTGCCTTTAACGTCAGCTTGCTCTTTTTGTTTCTCTTGGCTATCAGCCAGTGCACCACGCACGTGTCGTAAGACATTCAATAGCGTTGCGAGAAACTCTCTTACTTGTTTCTGAACAGTAGCAGGGCTGATATCAGCAAGCCGATAGGTAACTCCTCCCCTCAAGCCCTGAAACACGCAGTGGTAGCGTTAACAGAACGCGAGGGTGTGTGAGACCGTTCACGTAGAACGGTATAAAGCCTGTAGAGGCGTGAACAGCGTTATTTAACGCAAACTCAACGACAGGGAGCATCGCACTACAACGCTTCGGCGTTTCAGTGCAAACACTGCGCAAGATGTCACCGATGATGCGATTGACTCGCTCGGTTCGACCATATATCTGCGGATGATCCGATGTGGACATGTCCAAACGTGTGCCGAGAACCTTGAAGATGGACCTCCAAAACTTCCCAGTGAAGAGAGGATCTCTATCAGAGACAATTGCCAACGGCAAACCGTGTTGTCGAAACACGCGATCGATAAACAGCGTAGCTGTACCCTTGCTATCAATGGTATCCGGCACCGCTGAGAAATGAGACATCTTGCTCAAACGGTCAACAAATATCACAATACCCGTATTTCCATACAAATACTCCGGTAATCCGAACAGGAAGTCCATACTGATGGACTCCCAACACCCCTTGGGTATAGACAAACTAGCCAGCGGCGCGGCCGCGTTAGGTGAGGGTTTCACCCGTTGACACGTTTCACACGTACGCACATATGTGCTCACCCATTTGTATTGTTTGGGCCACCAACAGTATTGGCTAACTGAGCCGTAGGTCTTCTCTCGACCGAGAAAACCATTCAGGGCAGTATCATGTGCCTCATAGAGTATCCGATACTTCAACCTCTCATCATAAAGGACAACGATGCGAGGGGTATCCTCCACATCTGTGCTATAGCACAACAGGCCTTGATCGATGGAATATTGATGTAACCTCGCACGTACTCGTGCCGACAATTCTATGTCCGAGTCCTTAAACTCCTCGTTTTCCAGAGCACGTAGCAGAGCTACACAGTGTTCATACTTGGCATATGCCGTACGGATTAGGTCAGTGACCGAAAAAAATAGAGTCGTAACATGAGCAATCTCATATTCAGGCCTGCGTGACAACGCATCAGCCAAAGCATTCTGCTTGACCGGTTTATACTTCACCTCGAAGTAGTACTCGGCAAAGAAGAAAATCCAACGAGCCATTCTCTGAGAGAGGTGAGGCGAATGGGTCGCAGTGCGTAGTGACGCATGATCTGTATCGATCACAAACGGCTTAGAGCCAAGAAGATGAACTCTGAATTTGACTAAAGCATACTTCATCGCAAGTAGCTCTTTGTCATGAACTGGATAGATCTTTTCTGCAGCCTTCAGCTACCGGAATTCAAACGCAATGACGCGTTCCCGTCCACCAGAATCTGTCTGCAACAGGGCGCTGCCAATGGCAAAATCATGTGCGTCACAGACGACACTGAATGATCGATCAGGATCAGGCAAAGCCAAGATTGGCGCATGACGGAGACTTTCCTTTACTGCTTGAAAATCATCATGCTCGGTGGTAGTCCAGCACCATTCCACATCCTTTTTAAGGTGATTGGATAATGGCCGAACCATATCTGCGTAATTCGCACTGTATTTGTGCAAGTAATTGGCAAGGCCAAGCCACTTACGTAAGTCTTTTTGGTTTTTGGAACTGGCTAATCAACTATGGCTTTTACCTTAGCGGGATCCAATCTAAGGCCTCGCTTACCAATGAAGAACCCTAAAAAGGGAATCTCTTCTGCACTAAAGGTAAACTTAGACGCGTTGGCGTACAGCTTATTCGTGCGCATGCAGTCGAGCACCGCTCGTAAATGGTCGATGTGATTGTCCACATCTGACCGACCGTTCATAGCACGACTATGGACAAAGATGTCATCAAAGTCCGTCTGTTCATATCCTCGGTGAGGTATGAACAATTGTGTCACGAGGCGATTGAATGTAGCCGGGAATTTTATCACCCTTGTGTCATAACAAGCCACTCCCAGAGCATACCGCTTGGAGTGCTGACCGCTGTCAGCGGAATATCTCTTTCTCGCATGAGAATCTGGTAATAACGATCGACTAAGTCGAGCGCACTGTACATTGTACATCCCACCATATTGTTCTGAAGAACATCCTTCCTCGGAATTGGTGTCTGAGCCGGGATGGTGGCCGCATTAAGCTTATTGTAAGCATGAACAATGCGCCACTTCCCATTGGGCTTTTTGACACAGAAGGTCGGTGTGGAATGGAGAGATTTGCTCTCACTTGACATTCCTGCCGCGTGCTTTGCACGAAAGAAGTCGTCAATGACGTCACACTGCTCCTTTGGTAAAGGCCACAGCCGTGTTACGCAGTATTTAAGTTCCAGGAACCAAGTTAATTTCATGAAGTACAGCTCTATCAGGAGGCAAGACGGACGGTGGGTTGTGACACAACACGTCTTGAAATTCCTTTGCCAAAGGATAAAACGGATCAAGAGGATCCTTAAGGATAGAATCTCCACTACGCGCACTAAGTGTTGCCTTTGTGTCCTCAAGGACTGACTCGTCCAATAAAGAGGCTGAGTTCAACTCAACATCGGGTCGAATGACCACTAAGTCGGATAACTCTCCTGCCTTTAAGGCTTGGCTGAATTCGCCGTCAGACATTTCGTCTAGGTCAAAGAGAGTATCCAAGGATAGAAGAGTCTCCGGACTAATATTGCCATCAATCTGGCCATTCAACCCATTGACAAGTGTATATAGTGTATTATTACTATTATCACTCCTTAACATCTCGGACGTCTGGCGCTTGACAGTTGCCACCCGACGCCTAGATTGTTTTCTCAAAGAAACCTTACGCCTCCTAGAGGCCGGGACAGTAGGGTACCTGTAGTTGCTAATCTGCTATAGCACGCTCTATACGAGAGCTCATGTCTTGATCGACATCTGGTGAAGTGGTACGTACTTCGAACACTTCACCCAGTGGATTTACACGTACCACTTCACGTACAGCAATCGGGTCTAGCCCTGAACACTCTGGCTTATCGCCATCAATGTCATTACCGACATTCAGTGTGGTGCCTACTCGGCCGCCTTCACTCGGTGAAATTTTACAAGCCACCCCACTCACATCAGAGGAATTACATTCCTTATGTCCCGGCCCTTGTTCAATCATGCTTGACGCATGCAGTGACTCATTATCACAACGAGTATCACTCAACGGAGTACAAGTCTCATCAAATACGTTAGAAGATCTCCGCTCAATATTTATGTCATAAATATCCGAGTTAATCAACGCCGACATACCAATGTCCAGCACATTGACATCTTCCGTCAATGGCTCGCGCCAATAGCGCTTTTGTTGCCTAGCGAAGGTGGGTTCATGACCTTCCAAAACTTCACCAATAACATTGCGCGTTGCGCCTAAGGTCTTAGACCTCCAATCGATCCATGGTTCATGGCGTTCAAGCCAGGCCATGCCTAGGAAAAAATCGTATCTTTAATCCAAGTCAAGGACAAGACATATTTTGTGCTATCAAAGTCCAAAAACTTCACGCGGAGGTTCAACGGAACTTAAGGCACAGTAACGCGACTACCCGTCGCTAACCGAACAGTGATGGAATCACCGTCGTGCGCTTTGATCGACGCAGCATATTGCTGACTCCTCTCAAGGGAACGGCGTCTAGCATAGTTGCATGAAGCCCCAGAATCGATTAATATCGACGAGTGCTTCTCAAAGCCTTTAACTATCACCTCGGCGACTAGCAAGCCAGGCTTGTACCCACGCTCTGTGCTTGCTGGCACGGAGATCTGTGGGGCGAAGCCCTTGTTATGCTCTACCTCGTAGAGAAGTGACAGAACTCAGTTCGACCCCAGTAGGGCACCCCACGCCTACGGGGTGTCGACGTTTCCCCGTGCCATACCAGGTTTCTGGTTGCGGCCCATAGGGCTACGCTATTGCTTACGCAAAGGACAAGTGGGGCGTAGATGTTTGGTACTTCCACACGTATAACAACGTCTCACTTCCTGTCGTTGCTCTGCAACATGAAGATCCGCTTCACCTTCATCTTCAGCATAGCTGAGATCCATCGGTTCTGGCTTACAGTAAGCCGAGGTGCTTGCAAAGGTTGCTCTCGCAAAGCTTGGGTTGTACCCATTCCAACCAAGTCTCGCTGACTAAACGTTATGCTCAGCATTTTGAGCGTTGCTCACAGCCTCTTCAAAAGTCGAGGGATGGACTCGAAACACCTCGGTCCTGGCAGCGCCAGTGCGGAGACCTTCCATAAAGACTGTCACGAAGACAGTCTCAGGGAGAGGGTCAGACTGCATAGCAGCCATAAGAGTTCTGAACTCTTGGACATAGTCGTTTAACTCGTTCTTACCCTGACGGGTAGACAAGAAGCGTGAACGCACGCGATAGGCCTGGTTAGGCGGCGAGAAAACTCGCAACAGGTCTAGCTTGAGCGAATTCCATGTGGAAAACGCCAAGTCGACCGACGTGCCGCACGTCAGAGCCCATTCTCTAGCTCTTCCATCTAGTTTTGAGATCGCCAGCGATACTCGCTGATGCTCGACTGAGATCAAGCCAGATCTCATGGCCATCTCAATCTCTCGGATCCAGAGGGTGAGGTTTTCACCCTCCTTCCCGGAGTAATGGTTAACGTCCACCCGAAGAGGACGAGGCTTAGCCTCTTCGTCTGGCATAGCCACAAAGCGTGTGGGCATAGCCGACGCTACCTGGTTCTCAACCTGCCCTTAAAGGGCCGTTTCATACCGCATAAGGGTCTCGACACGCGCATTGAGCACGTCGGGACCTTGTGTAGCGAGAAACTCAACATACTATGGGCCAACGGCCGCGGTTAGCTTATCTAGCGCAACCTTTTGGGCCTCATTGAGGGGTGTGGATTACTCCATCCTCGCATAGGGTCAGTCGTAACGACTCGGGCGTAGATTGACTACGAGTGCTACCAAGTGTAGCGGAGCTACACAGCTCCTTAAGTCAGAGGAAGACTGAACGCTCTCACGAGCAACTTTGGTTCACAGAACCCGACTCAGAGAGTCAACAGCTATTAGAGATAAGGTTTTGGTTCAGAGAACCCGACTCATAGAGTCAACAAGCTCAGAGAGCTTAAGGTCCCCGTTCCAGAGGGACCAAACGATTCAAACGAATCACAGCACAGAGTGCTCGAGGACAAGCTACCTTTACAGGCGTTGCTTTTGTCCTACCGATCAAAGACGCCTCGTAAGGCACGTGTCTCTTATTGATCAAAAGAGGAACTGAATTTTATTTCTTCTTTAAACCTAAAGAACACCATAGAACAACGTACTTAACCTAGTCACTAAGGTTCAAAGTAAAACCTCTCTAAAGATCTCGTAATCAATTGCTGACAGACATCAGTCTTCAACAATTCATACACTTACAGTGTTCTACTATCATTTTACAGGGTATCCCTTTCTTGTGTGCACCACACCTATCGTCGACTACCAGTCGACGTGTAACCCCGTTACACAAGATGAGTCAAGAGACGCGAATGAGCTAGGCAAAGAACATGAGATGGAGGATAGGTGTCCGTATCTGAGACGTATATCGCTTCACTCACCCTTTCTCCGAGGCGTACTCGCTCTATCGCCGTAGCTTCTTCTTCGCTACGTTAGCTCCAGCAACATGTATACGGTTGTTGTGCGGATGATAGCGCCGAATCCAGTGATGAGTAAGCCTGTACGACTAGTCGCGATGGTGTCCTGGTTGTCGTATCCAAGCTCTTTTTGAAGCCGGACGACAAGCGAGCTCATCAAGCGTAAAGCTGGGCTCTGGCGCTCAGGTTGGTGACGTTCGTAGGATACACCGGTTGTCGGCCACCTGTTCATGATAGAGTGACGGACCTAACACAACCTTTGGGCACTTGAGAACCGAGAGCGCAGATCTACTGCAACTGTTTTGCGCCAAAGCTCACGGCCCATTCTCCGCCACGGGCCTTGCATGGACTTGATCTGTGGGACATGTCTTTCCTTTCCTCGATTGTGAAGTCACTGGAAGTCAACGTGGTTGGAGTCGCGAGTCTTCTTGTCATACGCGAAGATGGTCAGGCCTTGGGGTGTGAGAGTGCAGCTTCAGCACAGTCCAATCGCCATGTAGTGCATTTAGATGCAATCATTGGAAAAGAGAGGGGTGCACACACGTTTCGTGATCCCGTCGACGGTACCTCATCCATCGACAGTTTCAATACGTTTGCAGGCATCGTAGGACTATCTACCTGTTGGAGGTCGATTCCAGACAAGTACTGGTCAATTAACTGAGCCTGCACCGCTGAAGTCGAGGTGCACGCTCAGTCAATTGAATGGAGCTATGTCGTGGCAAGCGACTTGTCTACTTGGGGGTCGAGTTGTCAGACGCGCGTTGTCGGCCGAGGACTATCGCGTAGTTGAGTGACCTATTGCACATCTGCGATACCATCTGCACGCTGAGCGCGTGTTGTAGGCACCAATGTAGCATCAGACGACTTGATGCAGCTCACCCATGCCATGTACACTAGTGCTCAGATCAGCATGGAATCGAGCATTAGAATGCGTAGCTATGATAAACTGTGGTGTCTGCAAGCTGGTGACGATTGCTGATGTCATATGAAGCAACGACTTGCACCAGTGAGTCGGTTTTTTTTTCGGTCTTACTTGTCTGGATCGCGTCAAGCACGATAAGCAGCACTTCTCTGGTTTGCAACAAACGCATGTGAGTTGGCCAAGCGTCAGAGGCTATGATGTATTCTTGTAAGCCTATCGCCGATCGGATCTTCATTTGACTTGTTATGATGCTGTGAGTAGCGGACACAATGTAAGGATCGATACTGCCACGTCCGTGAAGGAGTTATGTAAAATGGATTGCAGCCAGTGGTGGTACTGCATCCTGCAGCGCATTGCTGAGTATCTGTGCGTGGTACGGTTTCCACGTCCTCGGCATCAAGCTGGTCAGATACGAATCGACACAGTATGGCCTGTGCGCGTACATCGCAGAGAGTGACAAAGCGATCTAAGAGCACGTCTGAAGCCAAGACGAGTCCATACAGATTGTCCGGGGTTGCATATTCGGGAAGATAGTGTCCCACGTGGTGGTGAGTACCGGCAGGGCTCCAGACGGAACCGATGGGGCCGTGGCAGCGCACAACAAACACCGGGAAATGTCTCCAACATCGTCGAAACGGACTGGGCGTGAGCGATACCAGCTTCATCCGCTAAAAGGTGCACCAACACAGCCAGGTAGATCGATGTGCCAGACATGTGGAGCGATGTGCTCACTGACAATCGAAGTGCATGGTTAAGCTCGCACCGTCACGAAACGTTTCAATGCTCTGGAGACTCAGCGGCATCTCCGTCCATATTCAGCGGAGCTCTTTCACCGCACGTGAGGGGAGTTATACTCGTTGTGATACTGAGTCACTGCATGCGTCAAGCATGGTTGGCCAAGGGCCGAAACATCAAGAATGTAATTTTTATGATGTGAGTGGGGTGGCTTGTAAAATTTCACCGAGTGAAGGCGGCCGAGTAGGCACCACACTGAATGTCGGTAATGACATTGATGGCGATAAGCCAGAGTGTTCAGGGCTAGACCCGATTGCTGTACGTGAAGTGGTACGTGTAAATCCACTGGGTGAAGTGTTCGAAGTACGTACCACTTCACCAGATGTCGATCAAGACATGAGCTCTCGTATAGAGCGTGCTATAGCAGATAGCAACTACAGGTACCCTACTGTCCCGGCCTCTAGGAGGCGTAAGGTTTCTTTGAGGAAACAATCTCGGCGTCGGGTGGCAACTGTCAAGCGCCAGACGTCCGAGATGTTAAGGATTGATAATAGTAATAATACACTATATACACTTGTCAATGGGTTGAATGGCCAGATTGATGGCAATATTAGTCCGGAGACTCTTCTATCCTTGGATACTCTCTTTGACCTAGACGAAATGTCTGACGGCGAATTCAGCCAAGCCTTAAAGGCAGGAGAGTTATCCGACTTAGTGGTCATTCGACCCGATGTTGAGTTGAACTCAGCCTCTTTATTGGACGAGTCAGTCCTTGAGGACACAAAGGCAACACTTAGTGCGCGTAGTGGAGATTCTATCCTTAAGGATCCTCTTGATCCGTTTCATCCTTTGGCAAAGGAATTTCAAGACGTGTTGTGTCACAACCCACCGTCCGTCTTGCCTCCCGATAGAGCTGTACTTCATGAAATTAACTTGGTTCCTGGAACTTAAATACTGCGTAACACGGCTGTGGCCTTTACCAAAGGAGCAGTGTGACGTCATTGACGACTTCTTTCGTGCAAAGCACGCGGCAGGAATGTCAAGTGAGAGCAAATCTCTCCATTCCACACCGACCTTCTGTGTCAAAAAGCCCAATGGGAAGTGGCGCATTGTTCATGCTTACAATAAGCTTAATGCGGCCACCATCCCGGCTCAGACACCAATTCCGAGGAAGGATGTTCTTCAGAACAATATGGTGGGATGTACAATGTACAGTGCGCTCGACTTAGTCGATCGTTATTACCAGCTTCTCATGCGAGAAAGAGATATTCCGCTGACAGCGGTCAGCACTCCAAGCGGTATGCTCTGGGAGTGGCTTGTTATGACACAAGGGTGATAAAATTCCCGGCTACATTCAATCGCCTCGTGACACAATTGTTCATACCTCACCGAGGATATGCACAGACGGACTTTGATGACATCTTTGTCCATAGTCGTGCTATGAACGGTCGGTCAGATGTGGACAATCACATCGACCATTTACGAGCGGTGCTCGACTGCATGCGCACGAATAAGCTGTACGCCAACGCGTCTAAGTTTACCTTTAGTGCAGAAGAGATTCCCTTTTTAGGGTTCTTCATTGGTAAGCGAGGCCTTAGATTGGATCCCGCTAAGGTAAAAGCCATAGTTGATTAGCCAGTTCCAAAAACCAAAAAGACTTACGTAAGTGGCTTGGCCTTGCCAATTACTTGCACAAATACAGTGCGAATTACGCAGATATGGTTCGGCCATTATCCAATCACCTTAAAAAGGATGTGGAATGGTGCTGGACTACCACCGAGCATGATGATTTTCAAGCAGTAAAGGAAAGTCTCCGTCATGCGCCAATCTTGGCTTTGCCTGATCCTGATCGATCATTCAGTGTCGTCTGTGACGCACATGATTTTGCCATTGGCAGCGCCCTGTTGCAGACAGATTCTGGTGGACGGGAACGCGTCATTGCGTTTGAATTCCGGTAGCTGAAGGCTGCAGAAAAGATCTATCCAGTTCATGACAAAGAGCTACTTGCGATGAAGTATGCTTTAGTCAAATTCAGAGTTCATCTTCTTGGCTCTAAGCCGTTTGTGATCGATACAGATCATGCGTCACTACGCACTGCGACCCATTCGCCTCACCTCTCTCAGAGAATGGCTCGTTGAATTTTCTTCTTTGCCGAGTACTACTTCGAGGTGAAGTATAAACCGGTCAAGCAGAATGCTTTGGCTGATGCGTTGTCACGCAGGCCTGAATATGAGATTGCTCATGTTACGACTCTATTTTTTTCGGTCACTGACCTAATCCGTACGGCATATGCCAAGTATGAACACTGTGTAGCTCTGCTACGTGCTCTGGAAAACGAGGAGTTTAAGGGCTCGGACATAGAATTGTCGGCACGAGTACGTGCGAGGTTACATCAATATTCCATCGATCAAGGCCTGTTGTGATATAGCACAGATGTGGAGGATACCCCTCGCATCGTTGTCCTTTATGATGAGAGGTTGAAGTATCGGATACTCTATGAGGCACATGATACTGCCCTGAATGGTTTTCTCGGTCGAGAGAAGACCTACGGCTCAGTTAGCCAATACTGTTGGTGGCCCAAACAATACAAATGGGTGAGCACATATGTGCGTACGTGTGAAACGTGTCAACGGGTGAAACCCTCACCTAACGCGGCCGCGCCGCTGGCTAGTTTGCCTATACCCAAGGGGTGTTGGGAGTCCATCAGTATGGACTTCCTGTTCGGATTACCGGAGTATTTGTATGGAAATACGGGTATTGTGATATTTGTTGACCGTTTGAGCAAGATGTCTCATTTCGCAGCGGTGCCGGATACCATTGATAGCAAGGGTACAGCTACGCTGTTTATCGATCGCGTGTTTCGACAACACGGTTTGCCGTTGGCAATTGTCTCTGATAGAGATCCTCTCTTCACTGGGAAGTTTTGGAGGTCCATCTTCAAGGTGCTCGGCACACGTTTGGACATGTCCACATCGGATCATCCGCAGATATATGGTCGAACCGAGCGAGTCAATCGCATCATCGGTGACATCTTGCGCAGTGTTTGCACTGAAACGCCGAAGCGTTGTAGTGCGATGCTCCCTGTCGTTGAGTTTGCGTTAAATAACGCTGTTCACGCCTCTACAGGCTTTATACCGTTCTACGTGAACGGTCTCACACACCCTCGCGTTCTGTTAACGCTACCACTGCGTGGTTCAGGGCTTGAGGGGAGGAGTTACCTATCGGCTTGCTGATATCAGCCCTGCTACTGTTCAGAAACAAGTAAAAGAGTTTCTCGCAACGCTATTGAATGTCTTACGACATGTACGTGACGCACTGGCTGATAGCCAAGACAAGCAGAAGGAGCAAGCTGATGTTAAAGGCAGAGGATGTATTGAACGTTATGAGGTCGGAGACCAAGTTCTACTTAATGATAAAAACCTATTTACAAATGTAGTGTCCGCCGTCTTCAAGACAAAGTTGCGTCCGCGCTTCATCGGATTATTTACGGTCGTCGCCAATACGAGAAAATGCGTATACGCTCAACCTTTGCGCAAACTGCGCACACACCCCGTGTTCTACGTTAATTTACTTAAGCTTTATCGGGATCCGTCCCACGTGAACTTGGAGGCGCTTGCGCCGGTTAGGTTCGCCTTGTCATCGGTTGCTGAATCCGCATCAGGAGGTCAAGCTGAACCTCCATACGGGCTTGGCCCAACTCCAACACCTCAACACGGGATCGCATCGCGTCAAACGCACTCTGGTCTTACCCAATGTCTCACGGAGACCACTCAGCTCGAGAATCACCTTCTATGCTCCTCCTTCGGTACACCGACCACCACCGACGCTGCTCGATGAGCAAGGGAACCGCCAGTTCCATGTGGAGCGACTCCTGAAATGGCGTCGTCGTCAGGCTCAATACCAGTATCTGGTGAAGTGGCGAGGGTTTCCGGAGGCGGAGAACTAGTGGGAGTTTAAGACCCCCCCTTCGTCAGGATTGCCCATACGCCGTTGATGTTTTTGAACATCGCGGCAGGGGTCATCCCTCGACCGAGAGCGCTTCTCACCAATAGTGGTGGAGGCAGGTGGGTAGTTGGGTATTGCTTGACCAACACCCACATCAATAGGCACAGCCGGACCATAGTGTGTGCAAGTTTGCAACTGGCCTCTGGCCTTAAGCTTGGCGTTATCATACCAAAGCTTTCGTCTAGACGAACATCTGCCACATCGGCACTTTCTCTGAGAGCTGACACGCTGCTGAGGTGTCGTTTTTGATGCATTCAGCGAAATAAAGCGTTGCCTTCTTCCTCCTGAGATTCGCCTGCAAATAGGAGGATAGGTATACCCTTCATCGGTGGAATCGGTGCACCCCGTGCTTTAGTGTCAGTCGCAACCAGTATTGACTTTGAGTCGTCAAGTGAGGTTGCAGGTACCTCTCACTAGGTGCCTGTCGACTCGCCACCTCTTCAGAAGATGTTGGCCTAGCGCCAATGGCTCACGTTGTCAAAGAACGATATTTCGTTTGGCGTACACGCTCTTCAACATTGAGTGGTGTGAACATATAGCCACAACGACCCTCAATGGTTGCATCAAGCTTCATATGGCGCTGAGCGATCTCCTCTCGTTGGATAGCCATCTGTTGTTGCTCGTTGAGCGGATTGTTGATGGTGGCATCGCCCACGATAAGTGTTTAATGTGCGCCGATGGCGCGTTGGCTTCGCCACGCTCGGCAAATGGGTTTAGTGCAGTATGAGGCGGTGCCTCTTGCACTGGTGAGTTGGACATTGTCCTCTCGTCACCATGGATATCGGTATCGCTTCCATAATCCACCTCCACATCGATGCCGAGGTAAGACGAGAGATTCGAGGACTCATGGAGTGGCGACGCCATGTTGTTGGATAATTTGCCAACCGTGAAGGAGGAAGCGCACACACACACCGTCCTCTTCGAGGAAAGAATTCGATTGACGTTTTGAGAAAACGTCCGTCTGGTGGAGGAGGGTGTAACGGGGTTACACACCGAATGGTAGTCGACAATAGGTTTGGTGCACACAAGGGATGGGATCCCCTTTAAAGTATTATTACAACACAAGTATCAATCGTTGAAGACTGACGTCTGTCAACCATTGATTACAATATCTTTTCATACGTTTATTTAGGACATAAGTGAGTAGGTTATTTACTTTGTTCTACGGTGTTCTTTTAGGTTAAAAGAAGAAATAAAAAGGAGTTCTCATTTTGATTAACATAAGACACGTGCCTTACGAGGCGCCTTGATCGGAAGAGCTAGCAACGCCTTGTTTAGGCAGCTGCTCTTGAGCACTCTGTGCGTTTGATTCTCTTGAATCGTTTGGTCCCCCTGAAACAGGGACCGTAAGCACTCTGATCTTGTTGACTCTTTGAGTCGGGTTCATAAACCCAAAGTTGTTCATTGAGCGTCAAGTCTTCCTCTGACTTTAAAGATGTGTAGCTCCGCTACACGATGGGCCACCGGCGTGCTGATGCGATCCACTAGAGTCTCCGTAATTCTATTCTCTTATTTCATAAACTCCCTTACTTAATAGAACTTTTGGGTTCCATGTTGGACCCAGGCCAAATCTTAAAAAACTCCTTTAATTATTATTATTAGAGCCAGAGAATTTTCGCCATACAAATATTAAACTACTGCTGCCGAGGGACGTACAAAAACATCCAGTTTGTTGCAAAAGAGGTTTTTGCTGAGCTTTCCTACCTAATGCTGCCTCTTGTGGATCATCCCTGAGAACTCCTCTCCCGTCTCCTGCTGCGAACAAAAAGTCTTACACTGTGCAAGCATGACCAAGCATTCCGAACCCTGGCTCACCAGAACTCGAAGGCTTTAACATTTTACTGCAGACACCGGATATGGAACCGGTGACCTCTTGCTTGGTGCTGCAACACCAAAACACTTGAGCTACAAGCTCATGTGCGGGAACCATGCCGAGGCGCCTTAATGACGACATGCAGCACCTGTAACGGGGCACACCCTTGCGTAACTTAACGCAAGGGATTTGGGTGCCCCGACGGACGTACACGTGGCAAGCGAGGGAGCTTAAATAAGGTATAAAGTAAAACCGTTATATTAATATAATTAAGTCTTTTAACTACTGTCTCTTCGTTTGACTTAGATTAACTATACTGATATAACTGGATGTATGGTGACGTCTCGTCACCACTAATTGCGCGCGTCTTGCGGCGATTGGTGGGTTGATATCATCACGATATCAACCAATGAACAGACCCTTTGGTCGACCCTTCAATATCACCGCTTTGGTGATATTGTTTAAAGAATATCCATCTTTATATTCTTTATTGTCACTTTCCTTAAGTGACAATTTCATGTAACGGGCTGCCCCGTTACATCACCCCCCCTTAACTGATAGTCACCGTGTGACTATCGAAAATATGGAGGCCACCCGTTGGCCACCATTGGGACAGGGAGCACTTGTTGGGTCCAATCCATTCACTTTCCGCTTGACCTCGCATAGTTAACATGTCTATGCGAGGTGACTCAAGACCCACACAGCCCGGTGCTGTGCCAGCCTCTGAGGCAGACGATTCGTCGTCTGCCGCCCCTTCTTCGCCTGCAGCAACAGGTGCTGCAGGTGCACGCGGTATCACACCGCGTGCGCACGATGACCTTGATGTAGAGGTCATCTACTCTGGCGAGTCAGACGTGTCTGACTCGGGCAATGCTCCAGAGGCGTCTCGCTCACCTGCGACGCCTCAGTATTCTCCAAGACCACTGCCGAACGAAAGGACTCGTGATTTGCATCACAGTCTGTTCGGCAGTGATGATGATGATCAGGGTGGTGAGGAATTCTATTCCTCACCACCGCCGGCTCGTGCGTCTTCGCACGAGCGTGATGACGATGGCGCGAGCCGTCGTCAATCTGGGAGTCGTGGAACCGACAAGGGTACCACTGTGAAGCGTGATGAGTTGGAGCCGTGGCGTTTGCCCGAACGGCTCATCAATAGCCTGTCTCACGAGACAGGCCAACACCATCGAATACCCTTATTCGATGCAACCGAGCTTCACGGCTTGAGTTCCAGCGCGAAGAACTTTCGCGCTGAGGAAGACTTTTATCTCGATGTCTTCCTTAGACATCGATGGTACAACAGCAACCAAAAGCGTGACAAGGCCTTGCTTTTGGCTGCGTGGAACGCGTTCGTCCAAAACGTAAAGAAATTTGGACGAGAAGGGTGGCTCAAGAAACTTGAGGCGACACGCCTCAGGTTCGAAAGGCGAACGCCAACCGGTGCAAGGTACCGGTTGCATCGTTTGTCGGGTGAGGCAGACATTCATTGCCTCACTTGAAGAGACCCTTGTGCGAGTTGTGTTGACAACTCGCAGCGTGCACATAGGAATGTCTATTCCCTTGATTCGCCCTGGGGAAGGGCACACATCTCGGCTGAGATGCGTGACGCGATTGCAAACTTGCAATCCGTCTACAAGCGCCTAGAGTGCGTGTTTACCGATGGGCCACAGGACTCATCGGATGGGTCTCGTCATACTGGCGGACGAGACCTTCAACATCCATCAACAGCTGAGAGCGGGGCTCCCAGCTGTTCCAAGAGGGTGGATACCCCCGCCACTGGACGAGGTAGCTCGTCCTTGATCCTGAATCGTCACGGTGATTCAAGATACGCTCCACTAGAAAGCGTTGATCACCGTGCGCATCCACCAAAGGATGTGGTAGAGGAGGAAAGACCTCCTCCAGATGATTCAGGCTCACTATCTCGACCCTTACGAGATGGATCGCGCAATCGATGAATTGCGCGATGACTTGAAGCACGAGCGCGACCGGCGCTACGCTTTGACCGACACCGTGCGGAAGAACCGCAAGGGTCACGAGGCTGATCGGGCGAGGGATCGCGCCGATTATGCCACAGCGCAGCTTCAGGTCGAGCGGGATGTGCGCTCCCTATTCGGCGAGCTGGCGACAGCTCGCGGGGAGATATCTCGGTGGAGTACCGAGGTATCATATCTGCGCGACCAGACGGATCGTCTGGAGCGCGAACGCAAGAACTTGATGGATGTTCTTGAACGTGGGGGCTATCTTCATCGGAAGAAGAAGGCTCGTACTGACAGTACGACCTAAGCCTCCCCACGTAAAACGTAGGATGAGTGCGCATCTTACGTGGCAATTCGAGTCGTGTATGCATTGCCCTTGCGATGCAACACTCGAAATGGCCCAATGTATTTCGGCAGTAGTTTACTACTGCCGACACTAGTGACTGCATGTCCAGGTAGGTTTACCGTAGACAGTAGTACTAGGTCGTTAACCTTAAATGAAAGAACATTTGCTCTTCCATTCTTGTCTGCGTTCCGTTTCTGACGGTCCACCGCATTTGCGATGGAGTCCTGAACGAAACGGACTACCGCTTCTCGAGTCAGCAGGAAGTTCTCTGCTGACTCTTTGTTTTGTCTGTCAGTGCGCTTCGTGCGCACTGCTAAGAGATTGCTCTCTTCTTCAGCGAGGTTGTCTTCTTCCTCGCTGGCATAATCGTTGACGATGCTGAATATACCAGCATCGTCATCATCATCCGAGTCAATAATAGCGTCATCGCTATTATTGAGGTGATCTTCTTCATCGATGTCGACTTGATCGACATCGGCATCATACGTAACGACGTTAGCGTCGACACGTGATGAGCAAGAGCCAAAACGGTTTTTGCTCGAGCGAGTCCCTCCCCCCTTATCCAAGAGTCACACTCTAGAAGGGTGGGCACACGTGGATGGCGTAGGCCATTCACGTAAAACGGTGTGTGCTGTGTTGAAGCATGCACCGAATTATTGATGGCGAATTCCACCATGGGTAGGAATTCGCTCCAACTCGGAAACGAGTGGACATATCCTCGAAGAATCTCTTCGAGGACACGGTTCGCACGTTCCGTCTGACCATCTGTTTCTGGATGGTCAGAAGTGGACATCTTCAATCGTGTTCCGAGAGTACGGAACACGGTTTGCCAAAATGCCGCCGTGAACCGAGGGTCACGGTCGGATACGAGTCACGGGGTAACCCGTGGAGTCTAAAGACCGTGTCTAGAAAGACACGAGCACAACCTTGAGCCTTGATCGACTCAGGGACAGCAGCAAGATGGACCATCTTGCTGAATCGGTCAACAAACACAAGAATACCATTATTCTTGTGAGCGTCTTCGGGGAAACCGAAGACGAGGTCCATTGAAACGGACTGCCAGCACTCTGTCGGAACAGGCAGAGGCTGCAATGGCGCACGGGATGAAGGACTAGGCTTCACCCGTTGACAAACCTCGCAAGCACGTATGTACTTGCGGACAAACTGATACTGGCGGGGCCAGTAAAAGTCACGACTTACCGTGAGGTAAGTCTTTTCTCTACCACGATGGCCGCCTGTTGGGGCATCGTGACACTCATACATGATGCGTAAACGCAAATCATGATGAGCGGGTACGACGACACGAGGCGTGTCGTCGGCAACAGCTGTATAGTACAGCAATCCGTTGCGTGTACTATACCGATCCGATGAGGATCGGTACAAAGCCGGTAAATCCCTCATGGATTTACTGGATGGATTCACCAGATGATCCATCAATCGCAGAAGATCCTTATCTTCCGCGTATGCCTTTCGTACGTCGTCAAGTAAACTTGACGACGGGACACTGACTGACAGTGTCGCAACAGTGGGCTTATCCTCACTGTTGATTTGTGCGTCCGGCTCGAAATCGGGCCGGCGCGAAAGCGCATCAGCGACGACATTGAGTCGTCCTGGTTTATACTCCACGGAGAAGTTATACTCCGCGAAGAAAGACAGCCACCTCGCCATTCTTTGCGAGAGGTGTGGGCTGTTTACGGCCGTGCGTAATGACGCATGGTCCGTGTAGACAACAAACGGTCTATCTCCCAAGAGATAGACGCGAAACTTAGCCAGTGCGTATTTCATGGCAAGGAGTTCCTTGTCATGCACTGGGTAATTACGCTCAGCTGCTTGCAGCTGACGCGACTGATAACAGATGACGCGCTCCG
The DNA here is from genome assembly GCA_947650285.1 of Hyaloperonospora brassicae. Taxonomy (NCBI): domain Eukaryota; phylum Oomycota; class Peronosporomycetes; order Peronosporales; family Peronosporaceae; genus Hyaloperonospora; species Hyaloperonospora brassicae. Next base: position 7,272 of record CANTFL010000430.1, on the reverse strand, counting down.
CGCCATCTGCATCGAACTGCATTAACGCACAGCCGATTGCGAAATCGCTGGCGTCACAGACCACATGAAATGGTCTGTCCTGATCTGCAATCGCCAAGATGGGCGATTGCATCAAGCTTTGCTTGATACCTTCAAAGGAACGCTGGCACTCAGCGTTCCATGACCACTTGACATTTTTCTTGAGCAAGCAAGAAAGATGAACCAGTCATCTCGGCGTAGTTGCGCGAGTACTTGTGCAAGTACGCCGCTAGACCAAGGAACTTCCTTAGTCCCTTGACATCGACTGGCACTGGCCAGTCGGTGATCGCCTTGATCTTTTCGGGATCAGGGCGTACGCCGTGTTTACCCACGATGCACCCAAGAAGTGGTATTTCGCTAGCCGCGAATATACACTTCTTGAGGTTGGCGTACAACTTATGCTTGCGCATAAGTTGAAGAACCTGACGAACGTGAGTTCTGTGAACTTCAACGTCCGTCTTTCCGTCCATAGCCCGGCTATGGACGAACACATCGTCGAAGTAACTCGGTGCGAAGTCTCGCACCGGTCTCAACAGACTTGTTACACATCTGTTGAATGTTGCAGGGGCATTGCTCAGCCCCTGTGGCATCACTAGCCACTCCCACAGCATCCCGCTGGGGGTACTCACTGCCGTGAACGGGATGTCCCGTTCACGCATCAGGATCTGATAGAACCCATCCATCAGATCCATGGACGAAAAGATGGTACTCTTTGACATACCATCTATGATGACGTCCTTCCTCGGTATCGGCGTCTGAGCCGGTACCGTTGCAGCATTCAATTTGTTGAATGCGTGCACTATCCGCCACCCTCCTGTGGCCTTTCGCACACAGAAGGTCGGAGAGCTGTGAGGGGATGTCGATTCCCTCACATGAACCGCTGCTAAACGATCGGCAAAGAACTTGTCGATCGCTATCACTTGTTCACGAGGCCAGTGGCCACTGATTCATGACACAGTACTTCGAGCCCGGTTTGAGCTCGATCTCGTGTCGAGTGCCTTTGTCCTTAGGCAACTCGCAAGGCACGGATTCAGGGAATACATCCTTGAATTCGATCAAATCCTTATACAAAGGATTTGCCTGAAGTGACTCCCAGGATTGAGACGTGTATCGCTCAATCCGAGTCTTCTCATCGAGGACACTTTCGTCCATCGATGAGCTGCTGAGAACCCGTTCGTTCTCAGCAAATACTGTGGCCGACCAAATATCGTCCACATACTCATCCTCTGTGACGAGTATGCAGATCTGCTTGACTTTGCCACTACGCAGATCACGCAAGAACCGTTTCGGTTCTAGCGTTGGCAACTGAGTTATCTCCGAAGTCAACTTCGGAGGCACAATCAGATCAAGCGTATAAGCGCCTACACTTGATCCGTCATTGACCAAGACGTTCAACGTCCCGGTTTCTTCCTGGGAACTTGCTTCCACAGGTTGCTGAGGGCCTAATCCCTCAGCAAGTGACTCTTGAGGAATTCCTTCCTCAAGTACGTGGGGACTTATTCCCTCGACGTCTTCCGACTGTGGCTGTGCAACCACAGTCAGGCACCGATCCTCTACGGTCGACTCTCCAGTCGACCTAGGATTTCCATGTTGCCCCTTGGAGGCAACAGGTTTCTTTCTTCTAAGATGCTGCCCACTAGGCATGCATCCATGTCCCGGTCCACTCGACTTATTCGAGTGGTGGACCTTCGGCGCAGCCTGTACTCTCTGTACAGCCGCCGGGAGCTTGCTCCACAGTGTAGTGATCAACTACACTGTGATCTTGTGCAGTCGTGCTAACGACCGTACCGCAAGTGAGGCCATCGCACTCACTCGCAGAACATCCACACGCTTGTGGACGCTCCAAGATGTTCATCAGATGGCCATCTGATGAACAAGCAGCAGGCATCTTCACGGATCGATGCTGCCAGCTCACCCTTGGCTCGTACTTTCTGAGCCAAGGTAATCCCAGGATGACATCAAATTTGTCATCCAGATCTAGTACGATGAAGTCATCATCGTACTGTTCGCCCTCTAACGTGTAGTGGATTCCTACTACACGTTTCTCAACGGTTATCGATGCGCCTGTTGCAAGGCGCACCGTCATCCTTGTGAGGGGAATGTCGCGCTCAACGAACTTGAGCCTACGACCCTCTAGTGACTGGCGTCGAACAAAGTTGTTCGACGCCCCACAGTCTACTAGGGCACGAAGCGACAAATCATTTGTCGCTTCCAACTTCAAGGTGATGAGCGAAACGTCATCACCAGGTGCAGAGACACACAATGATTGTGTATCTGGAGCAACTTTCGTCAAGAGATTTGCAAATTCTCTTGAGGTTGCTGGATCAGTAGGGCGCTCCGCCCCTACTGACCCCGACCATTTTTTGATGGTCCGTCTCGCTGTTGCGGCTTCGCAACAGCGCTGGACCCACGCCCATTGCCGTTTCTGGCAAATGGTCGTCCATTTCGCTCAGTACTGTTTGGTACTGGGCGTGGAGCACTACACTCGTGTGCGTAGTGCCCTAACTTCTGACAGCGATTGCACCTCTGCAATCGCTTGTTGATCGAAGAGCGAGGTCTCTCGCTCTCAACATAGCAGAGGTCCATTGGTTCTGGACCTCCGATCTCTTGTCGTCTCGGTGGACGATAAGAGTTTGAGCTGGCATGAGCCTGTCTCATGCTAAAGTCTTCCTGTTCCGCGGCTGATATCGCATCTTCCAGCGTATTCAGCTCAAGGCGGAACAGGTGGCTCCTGACGGGCCCTTCTGCGAGCCCTTGCATGAACACCGTAATCAACGTGTGTTCATGGACTGGGTTAGCAGTTATACTACTCGCAAGGAGTCGTATATGTTGTGCGTAAGCGTGCACATCACGCTTACCCTGCTTGAGTTTCAGGAGCTCTGAACGAGCCCTGAACTCAGCCCGTGGCGGCTCAAACGTTTGTCTGAGCCGGGACTTGAAGTCATCTAGCGACCTAAACACATGTGGGTCGCTACTCTCGAGGCCCAGGGACCAAGTTTTGGCACGTCCTGCCAAGTGGGTCTGAGCAAATGTGAGTTTCATTTGCTCATCTTCGACGCGACGAGCCCTTAAGGCTCTGTCGAGTTCGACAAACCATAGTAACAGGGAGTCTTCCGGGACTCCACTGTACTTGGAGATGTCAACTTTCATGACTTCGGAACGACGCGCATGCGCCGTCCCGCCCACAGCAGCATGGAATTGCTGCTGTCTCAACAGCTCTGTCTGTTGAGCACCGAGTTCTCTCAACTGCTCGGCCTGTTGAGAGCCTTGCTGGTGAAGCAAGGCTACTTTCTCCCTTCTCGACGAGCAAGTTCATTTTGAATGAACTTGGCGATAGCGGCATGTTGTTGGTCTCTGTCTAGAGACTCCAACATGGCGCTAACGACGAACTCGCCTACGGTAGAACTCATTCGTTCTACCGCACCCCATTCGATGTCACTCAAATGGGTTAACCCTTCACGCGTGGCGTGAAAGGTCTCTTCATCATCCAACATGTTCATGTTGGATGATGTGGTCCTTGGAAGGACTACAAAGTGCTACCAGGTGTAACGGGGCACACCCTTGCGTGAACTTAACGCAAGGGTTTTGGGTGCCCCGACAGACGTACACGTGGCAAGCGAGGAAGCGTAGATAAGGTAAAAGCAGAACTGTTATATTAATATAATTAAGTCTTTAACCACTGTCTCTCTGTTTGACTTAACTTAATCATGTTACTCTAACTGAGTGTATGGTGACGTCTCGTCACCACTCATTGCGCGCGTCTTGCGGCGATTGGTGGGTTGATATCGTCAAGATATCAACCAATGAACAGACTCTTTGGTCGACCCTTCAATATCACCACTTTGGTGATATTGTTTAAAAGAATATCCATCTTCATATTCTTTATTGTCACTTTCCATAAAGTGACAACTCCATGTAACGGGCTGCCCCGTTACAGGGATAGCCAAGGACTTAGCTTCTTGAAAAGAGGGTTTCAATCTTTCGGTGACTATTGTAAAACTGCTGGCCCGAACGACGAGAGTCGATATGATTTCAAATGATGCTATTTTCGGAGTTTGAGACGCCCACGCCCGTACGCTGAGCGAACTGCAGTATGGCGTGTTTAACGCTCTGTGTAACGGAGCACACCCTTGCGTGAACTTAACGCAAGGGTATCGGTGCCCCGACAGACATACACGAGGCAAGCGAGGAAGCGTAGGTAAGGTAAAAGCAGAACTGTTATATTAATATAATTAAGTCTTTTAACTACTGTCTCTCTGTTTGACTTAACTTAATTATGCTAATATAACTGAGTGTATGGTGACGTCTCGTCACCACTCATTGCGCGCGTCTTGCGGCGATTGCCTGACGCCCGGGATATGGATTGACATGCATACGTAATGCTGACGGTGTCTAGCAGCAACTGCGAGGTCTTCGAGTACTGTCGCATCTGCTCTATTGGTTCTTTCGCTGTAAACATTGCCCTGTGATGTGCAGCGTCGTCTGGCTTACGTATCGCATGTGCTGGTCCGACATTGTGCTGCACCTCAGTAGTCTTCGGTTTTTTTATTATGTGACGTGATGTGTTGCTACAAGCGGCATAACGTCACCGTGTATTCCATTTCGCAACAAGTACAATATGGCTAGAATGGACAAGTGGGGACCGTTAGTTACGACTAATGGCGCATCGTGTATCGCTATCATTGGGTCGCGAAGGTTGACGTCTAGTGATATGCGTTAGTCCCCCCAAGCTGGGTGTGACGCTTTTGTTCAGCCTCGCACCGATCCAAAATTTGGAATGACGGCAACTCAATGTGTACAAGCAGCTACATCAGAGTGCGTGTGAGAGACCTAGTGAAGAATCAAGGGCGCGAAAAGAAGAGGCTCGAAAGGTGATGGTCACACAGTGCCAATCCTTTTCACCAACAGACACCAAACAGCTACAAGAATCAATAGTTACTTCATTACGAAGTATCAGCTCGACCTTCCACCACTTGCACTTGAAGCTTTGCAGCCTCTATCTGAGACACGTCAGCAAGCCATCATTGAGATTCGGAATCATGCAACGGTATCCCTCCAGTACTGTAACGGGGCAGCTCGTTACACGGAAATTTTCATTTGAAGGGATAATGACAAAAAAGTATATTACGTTAAATATTCTTTTAAACAATATCACCAATAGTGGTGATATTGAAGGGTCGACCAAAGAGTCTGTTCATTGGTTGATATCTTGACGATATAAACCCACCAATCGACGCAAGACGCGCGCAATGAGTGGTGACGAGACGTCACCATACACTCAGTTAGAGTAACATGATTAAGTTAAGTCAAACAGAGAGACAGTGGTTAAAGACTTAATTATATTAATATAACAGTTCTGCTTTTACCATATCTACGCTTCCTCGTTTGCCTCGTGTACGTCTGTCGGGGCACCGAAACCCTTGCGTTAATTTCACGCAAGGGTGTGCCCCGTTACAAGTACAGTGAACGCTCGTGAAAAACACCAGATCGAATCACAACGGTCGGTCGAACAAAAATACTACGTAATGCGCCGTGACAATTTGTTTGATAATTTCTTGCGTACCTATTCGAAACAAAGGGCATAAAGACGTTGTACCTACAATATCTACCTTAAGATGAACGCTTTATATGTGTCAACTCAGGCATCAGCACAATGCCTCTCGACGTGACCTCAGCCTATGTGACCATACTATACTGTGAACGCTACCGTACCGGAGAGCAGTACGTGGCCAAAAACACTAATCTGGCAACCCGCCTCAACCCAGAGATGAAGCATCCACGCACGACTACTCAACGCCATTCGAACAGCATACATATGGAAGCGTTTGCGTAATCAATGCGGACGACAGCAGCATGCGCCTGGTACGGTCCATCGTCAAATGACTAAAATTTGAAAACCTATAAACGCATGCAAGCCTTTTTTACGTTTATTGGGGGATACAGACCCTCGAAGAATCAAATACGCGTATTGGTCACATACAATGCTACATTCGACAACAAAGCAGCAATGCACTTACGATACAATAGGGTCTTGTCGCAGTGCAATTGAGACCTTCATGTTGTGCCCGTGTCAAAACAAGAATCACATAGAATGAAACAGGCAATTGGGTTGCCCAGTCCCAACCTGTGTCACTCATTCACATGCAGCATCCGAAAAAGCACAACCACGTGACGTAAACATCATTTTGTTCATTTATTTGTCATTTCATACATGTATACTTTCTCAAGCTTTGATGCCATGGAAGATCACCTCATCTGGCTGTCTGCAGTTCCTGGATGTTGACTTCCGCGAGCTTTAGTCAACAGCGAAGCTTCTACGTCGATGACGATAAATTGGCTGATGTGGCATCGGTGCTGTAAAAGAAGCAGAACGAGAGAGATCGTTGGAGCTGGATGTTTCGGTGTGGAAGATAGCCATTGAACTCGTGGGCCAGCTTGGGGAGGGTACAGTTCCTATGCTGTTTCTGTTGCTACAGACAACAGGCAGCTCGTGTCTCGACATGGTGCTGTCGCACACGCACACATGCGCTTCCCCATCGACTTGATCGTCATGTGCTGCAAAGGATGTATAGCTGTATCGAAAGTGAACATGATCTGGACATGTGGTGCCTGCTCTAGTAGCCCATGTGATTCTTCGCCACCGTGCTACAGGTCGCAAATAGTGAGCTTGCTTGGCACATGCCGGAGTCTTTCATTGACTGGCACGGTGTGGAACGACTGCTCTGTATCGCAGCTCAGCTCTTGTTGCCAGCTGTGTGTTACTATTGGCGCTACAGCTAATGACTACGCCTGCTTGAATGGTAATGAAACGGGCCAAGATGAGTCAAGAGACGCGAATGAGCTAGGCAAAGAACATGAGATGGAGTACAAGTGTCCGTATCTGAGACGTATATCGCTTCACTCACCCTTTCTCCGAGGCGTACTCGCTCTATCGCCGTAGCTTCTTCTTCGCTACGTTAGCTCCAGCAACATGTATACGGTTGTTGTGCGGATGATAGCGCCGAATCCAGTGATGAGTAAGCCTGTACGACTAGTCGCGATGGTGTCCTGGTTGTCGTATCCAAGCTCTTTTTGCAGCCGGACGACAAGCGAGCTCATCAAGCGTAAAGCTGAGCTCTGGCGCTCAGGTTGGTGACGTTCGTAGGATACACCGGTTGTCGGCCACCTGTTCATGATAGAGTGACGGACCTAACACAACCTTTGGGCACTTGAGAACCGAGAGCGCAGATCTACTGCAACTGTTTTACGCCAAAG